>JAEQBH010009144.1:0-120000 GCA_016808115.1 Tetrastigma voinierianum
TGAGAAGTAGAAAGCTTGATCTCGTAGGAAATTCATTTTCTGAGAAACTTTTACATCTACGGAAACAAAGATGTCACGTACGAAGGTCATATAATTTCCACCCTTTTCCACGTGTGGATAACCCGATAAAGACACACTTCCTACTTCGAGGGCAAATTTATTACCTTTGGCCTTTTGATTGTGGGCAAAAAGCTAAACAACCAAAAACCTTAAGTTCATCGTACTCGGGTGCACGGCCAAAGAGAGAATTTCAAGGGAGTTGTATTGTGGAGCGAGCCGAAGGAGTTACGTTGTGAGATACAACGCACAACACGCATTCTCCCAAGTAATAGGAAGATTGCCTTGAAACATCAAAGCACGACCCACATTAAGAATATGTTGATGTTTCGTTTACGACCATTTTGTTGAGAGTCAACCTGAGGTTTGAAAAATAATGCCATGTGTATCAAAAATAATCAACATACATTTAAACTCCGTACCATTATCACTCAGGTACTATTTTTGACATGTGTTTCAAACCATGGGGCAATCATAGCAAAAAATGAACAAAAACTTAGTAAACTTGTGTTTTTTAGGCATAGTAATAAACCCATACAACTCTTGAAAAATCATCCACCAAAGTCAAAAAATAATGTGCTCCACCACGAAGAGGAGTATCTTATTTGAATGGCCCATAAATCACAATGAAAATAAGTTCAAAGATTAGACTAGCTTTACTATCAGCGACGGAAAACTATCCGCGTTTTCTGCTGCTTGAGGACAAACTTCGCATGCTGTTATTCAATTTCTTTCTAGAGAATGCGAGTAGCTGGAACTAACTTGGCGGGCTCATCGACCCGGTTGCGGGCTGACGATGCCACAGGCTTTCAAATCTGAAATCTTTGAGCGGATTCTGCACCAGCGTGAGAATCGCCGTAATGGGAGTCCATCTTAGTTCGGGCTCAATCGGACTCCCGGCGTAGGTCTGTATAGCACACATAATGAATCGGTGAATTGGCAAAGACATTTAGAATCATGCATTAATTGTGACAGAGATTAGATTGCAATATGGCGTAGTGAAATAAAACATGTTCAAGTATCAACCATCGATTGACAAGCAGCGGCCAGCCTTAGTAGCAATGTCATGTACTTTTGGATTGAGGCCTTCATGGAACATTCTGAAGCTATCGTCTGAAGTGTCGGTAAACATGATTCGATTGCACCATTAACATGGTGAAACGGAAGTATCGATAATCGAAAAAGGAGAGAACACACCCGTCATACGATCATCGCGGCGTTGTTTATCGCCGTGGCGCTGGGTGGAGCTGCTCGTGGTTTAAGTCGAGGGCAAGAAATGCCGGGAGGACCCATGAGGAGCCGAATCGGTCCCCACCACGGCCGGTGGCAGCCACGGCCCGGAGTGCGGCCACGGCTTTGGGCCGACCACGGCGGTCGGAGGAGCGCGGGGAGGTGGTTGTGCATTCAGGTAGGTGCACGCGCCTTGGACTCCACGGTTCCGATCTTCCCACCAATCCGGATATCCATGCGTTTTGAAACAAGTATTGTCATCATGACCCGATCGCTTACAAACAGAACAATACAATTTTGATTTATCGGGACGGGTAACACGAGCCTTGGGTCGTGCAGTTTGTAAACAAGCCCGTGGTTTCCCTCAGCTAGCTGGCTCTATCTCGAGCAATACCACGAGACTTTTCTTCCACAGAAGACATGCTTGATACACACACAGTCGAGATCCCGGGTAAAGGAGAAATGGACAACAAGTAGAGCATTGCAAGTTGTATACTTAACTCATCGTTAATGCCAATGAGAATGATGGAGTTTCATACCCGCCCTCCTGAATCGCGTAACGTCGACCGGCAATCCGCAAGTACAATTACACCACGAGGCACATGCATGGAGAGGCTTGAGGCAGATCAATTCATCATACAATCCCATCAAGCGGTATAATAATGCCATCCAATAGACATATTCGAGAAGTTTAACTGCAGTTGGTAATATCGACCCTCAATTGTTGAAGGCGAGAGGACCATTGGCCACGCAAAGCGGCTTCTCGAATAATCCCAAAAGTCGTTTAGCTTCATCATGAAGGAATGGAGGCCGCCAATTTTGGATCAGAGTCCGTGTGATCCATGGGGGCGCAAGCATAAATTAGCCCAGTGTCCCCAATCGAGTTGTTTCTTCTTCTCAGGATTGGTTTGGTGAATGTCCCATCCAACAAAGCCCACGAAAACTTTTCGGCGAGCTTTTAAAGACAACTTAATTGCACGTGCCGACGAAATATAATTGTCATTAGAAAGGATCAAGTGGGTGATCATATTCTGGGTTGATCCTCGGACCCAGATAATAAGGAGAATGGGGATCTATTTTCCCATCGTCGACCATAATGAGAAGAATCACGGAGAAATTTGCGATAATGATGGGAGAAGAAATAAATAGAAAGAAAATAAATGGGTAAAGCTTTGCTGAGGCTGTGGGCTACGATACCCGTGAAAATTGGTTTTCCTTGATTCTATTGATTCACGTAGGTCATATCATACTATAATATTACAAACTAAAAGTCTGGCTACAGTTATGCGTACAAAAGTATAATTTATAATATAGCAATTATACCGTGACCAAATCAAAGTATAAATATGGCTATAATATGGCAATTATACCATTGACAATCGGAATATACATATTCTAAAAATAGAAAGATTAGATATTCTAGTACTCGTATCTTAATAGCTGTGGCTACTGGCGGTGGCATGAATTACAAGCCGAATGAAGCGAGATATGCACCCAGCCAAGACTTCGAGGTCGATAGCCGGTGGCCCGCGACTGAGATCTCGACTATCCCTTATTCCGGTGGCGGGAACCTTACGGCGTATCAGCCCGGTCGAGGTGGTGTGGTCAAAAGTTTTTGCAGCTCCACTACTCAAAATGATGGTGCCTGGATTATCGACTCCTGAGCAACGTACCATATGACATTTGACCCAAATGACTTCTCTAACACGACTCCTCCACGGAGGACTTGCATTGCCAATGCGTTCGACGACCTACCAGTCCGCAGTACGGGCGGGTGCCATTGTCTCCCACTCTCGTCTTTAGCTCACACACTTCTTGTTCCATTTCTCTCCAACGAGTTGATGTACGTAGTCGAGAATCCTTAAAAACTTAATTGTGTTGTCTTGATCTGCTCTACTTTTTGTCTTCTTGGCGAGGATATTCTCGGCCAAAGGGAATTATTGGGCGTGGTACTAAGGGGCGTACTACTTAGATGATTTCAGCCCAGGCAAAGCACACCACATGCACCATCGCACTGCAGAGCTACGAACGGCATTCGCTATGGCATGTGCGCCGGGGGCACCCATCATTCGCTATCTCCCGACATCTATTCCCATCTTTATTTGCCCATCTGCAGAATGTGGACTTTAAATGTGATACATGTATCAAGGCTAAAAGCCAACAAGTCTCTTATCCGGTTAGCTGGAATAAGACTAATACTCCATTTGCATTGATACACTGATGTGGGACCTTCCCGATAACTACTCTCCGTCATCGTTGATTTGTAATTTTGCCGATCGATTGTACTGGGGGCACGACATGGCTCTATCGCCTAAACCAGCTAAGTTTACCATTTTTCAAGCGCATTTCTCATGCCATGGTTCGCACTCAATTCTCTTCAAAGATAAAAATTCTTCGCTCGACAATGGCAGAATTCACTACCATAAGATTTCCCTGCCTATTTCCAACAACATGGCCTCTCCATGAGACTCACGCTCTCAAACAACGCCAACAAATGGTGTCAAGCCGAGGAAAAATCGCATATTCGGAAACATCTCGTATATTCTCCTGGCCATGTGCCGAAAGGCTATCAGATGTCAGATAACACTTGTACCTAATCAACAAGAGAGTTAACTAAAATTTTGCACTTTAAACCCCATATAAACTTTCCCACCATATCCTTCACTATTGATGCTTCCTCCTAGAATTTCGGTGTGTTGCTTTTGTCCATCTCCAAGAACCAACGTACTAAATCCAGACCCCTCGTGCCATTCGATGCTTGTTTTGGGCCATGGTTTACATAAAAGGCTTCAAAGCAGTGACCCCAATACCCACCAAACCTATATCACTCATGGATGTTACATTTCTTGAGTCCGAGAATTTTTACCCTTCACCTGTACCCACCCCTCGAGAGACTCCATGTAGAAGTGTCAAATTGGTTGATGGGCCAAGCGGAACCGGGAAATGTAGAGGTCGAGTAAAGATGAGGCACCACCAGAGAGTGAACATATCGAATTGAGAAATGAAGCCGCAAATGAAGAACCGAAAATACGCAGTATCCTCGTCCCTCACCCTCCACTCCAGCCCTCTCCTCCGAGAGAATGTCCATGAGGTGGCATCCATCGCACTTTATATGCTAATATCTGATTCTTCTATTGGTTATGTGTTACCTTAGACACAACGGGAAACCACCAACAACACAACCCAAGATAAAGAAAGAGAAAATCCGGCACCACTGCAATTATGATCTACCAAGGTCCTGTTTGCCGTCAAGACTTTCAATTGCAACACATTCTTCCAAACATATTCCCACATCGTTGAGGAAGCTATCTCATCCAGTGGGTGCAAGAAATACAAGAAGAACTAGAAGCCTTAAAGAAAAACAATACCGGAGGTTGGTCCCATTAATGTATGAAAAAATAGCGGGATGCAGATGGGTGTTCTCTTATAAAATACAAGGTCAGATGGATCAATTGACCGATACAAGGCGAGGCTTGTAGCGAAGGGGTTTACCCAAATGCATGGCATAGACTACTCAGAAACCTTCTCACCAGTAGCTAAACTGAATACTGTTAGGGTCTTACTATCTCTTGCAGCAAATTTAGACTGGCCACTACATCAACTTGACGTGAAGAATGCTTTCCTTCACGGCAACCTTGACGAGGAGGTATACAAGGAGGTTCCGCCAGGGTATACAAAATCGATTGAGACCAAAATTGTTTGTAAATTGAAGAGAAGGTCAGATGGACTAAAATGGGTCACTCACGAGCATGGCTCGACGATTTAGTTCAGCTATGAGGAAGGCGGCTATCACCAAAGTAACTCTCGGATCATACTTTTCTTGAAACATTCACAAAGCAAGGTGACAAATACTAATAGTCTATGTGGATGATATGATAATTACGGGGATTGACGCCTAGAGATCCTATGTGGTACTACACCACTGAACCGAATTCTGAAATGAAGCATTTGGGAGGGCCTGGGCATTTTCTAGAACAGAGGTGGCGAGGTCAAAAGCGGTATACCTTCTCTCTCAACGGAAATATGTAATCGGACTTTATTGGACATAAGTAGGATTACTAGAGTGTAAACCTGTGGATGCCCAATTGTGCGTAATCATAGGCTCGGGGAATATTCGGACCGTGCCACCCGAGAGCCAGGTATCAAAGGCTAGTGGGGAAGCCTATTTACTTATCTCACTCGCTCCAAACATCTTACGCCGCCAGCGTGCCACTGAGGATGATCCGGTGGAAGACCACAATGTCGCAATTCAATTCTCCGCTTATTCAAAGTCATCACCAAGGAAAGGACTAACGCTCTCCAAGAACGCCTATCCGATATTGAAGGGTACATGTACGCAGACTTGGTCGGGAACATCTGGATAGAAAGTCTACCTCACTACTTTACATCTTGGAGGAAACTGAAGAGCATGGAGGAGTAAAAGCAAAAGGTAGCAGATTGTCCAAATACTGCCGAAGCCTGAGGCATGGCGAAAGGATTATGAGCTTTCGGGTTTAGAAATTTGCTAACAGAGGCCTGCTTCCCCTCGCTCGGCAAATGAATTTATTCTCAGATAACAAAGCCTAATGACTGATTCAAGCAACTCCAATTCAAATATGACCGCACCAAACATGTGGAGGTAGACCACATCACCAAACATGAACCTGAAGAGAAGATTATTCAATTCCCTTTTGTTAAATCAAGATCAGCCATTTATGATACTTACTTCAAGACAATTTCCAAAGAGAAACTCAAATGACTCATTAGGACAAGTCAGTTATAGATATCTACACACCAACTCGAAAGGTGAAGGTTATGAGTTATGCAATTAGCCAATTAGGAAATCTTATATTTAGGAAATCCTTCAATCAAGGGTACGCATGATTGTAGTCAGAATATTGTTTTGACTAAGAGTAACTTCCTAAAATATTTTTTTTTATCTCTATATATTGTACTCTATTTTATGGAATGAATAAGAGAGAAAAAAGGTATGTTTGACACATTTGTCCCTAATGGAGTCGTCGTTTTGTGGACCCGCATTTTTCATGTGCATCCCCACTCGATGGCGAGATTTCGCTTTTTATTGAGAAAAAAAAAAAATTTTCTTAAAGAAAATGCAGCCGCCACTTATTTTGTTTATTTTTTGTGCGAAAAACAAAATAAAGTTAAATAAAACCTCAGAACGCCTTATTTGCAGTTATTAATGCCTCTCGAAAAACAAGTTGGAAATTAAGGTCGTTACGATCGGAACGTATGGTAGTAACCTCAGCACCCTCTAAAACCCGTATAAAAATGGTCACTAAACAAGTTTAAGGAACAGACAATTTATCAATTAATTATGATACTAAAGAAAAAGAAGACACGACTGTAATACATAAAAAAACTTAAATTTTATTCACTTATAAAAGAGAGATTCAATTTATTTTTAAAAAAAGTCCTAAGATTCAATTTAGTTTACACGATAAATATTTGCATTTATTTTATAAAAATATTTATTAAGAAAATAAACTTGGTCCAAAAGATATATTTAACTAATTTAGAAAGGAAATTGAACTTACAACTTTATTTAGAAAAAAAAAAAAAAAGAGTGCGTCCCCATTTGATGGCGAGACTCGCTTTTATCGAGAAAATCTTAAAAGAAAATTGTAAACACCACTTATTTTGTTTATTTTTTTTCTGTTAGAAACAAAATAAAGAAATAAACTCTTTAAGTATGATTCCCATTTGGGGAAAATACATGTCAAATAAAAACCAAGCTTCAAATCTAGAGTTAGGTTCCTAATGTAAAGGTATAGTAGCGAGCATTAGCACCCCTAGACCAAGATAAAACAAAGATCTACTAAATGTGCTTTGAGGACACGATATAATTAATTATGGATACCAAGAAAAATATATGACTCGATACATACAGTACCAAACCCAATCACTTATAAAACGATATTCACCTTATTTAACAAAAATCCTACCCACTTTAGTTACACAATATTATTTGCATTTATTTTATAAAAATATTTATTAAGAAAATAAACTTGGTCTAAAAGATTTATTTAACTAATTTAGAAAGAAAATTGAACTTTACAACTTTATTTAGGGAAAAAAGAGATTTTTTTTTATTATTTGAAAAATGGTTCAAAAGTTATTTTATTTAAAAAAATGAACAATCTTATTTGAAAACAAATGAATGACCGACTATTCTTATAAACAATATTTTGAATTTTTCTTAAAACAAAATTTAGATTCTCTTAAAAAAGAAAACATCTTTCTATCTTTCTTTTATTAGAGAAAAAATTATTCTTAAAAAAACATATTATGAATCCTGTTTTATTAGATCAAAATTATTGAATTATTCTTTTTATTAACACATAAATTATAAAGTTACATGTTCAATTTTGTATACAACTAATTAATGTATATAAAAATGAATTTACAATAATATATATAAAAATAAAATTAAACATCAATGAGAGAGGGAAAATGTACTCAAAATGTTGTTTATAATTATAGTCCTTCATTCTTTTGTTTATAAATAAGATTGTTCATTTTATTTTAAATAAAATAACTTTTAAACCATTTTTCAAATAATAATAAAAAAAATTCTAAATAAAGTTGTAAGTTCAATCTCCTTTCTAAATTAGTTAAATAAATTTTTGGACCAAGTTTATTTAATAAATATTTTTATAAAATAAATGCAAAGAATTCTCGTAACTAAATTGATATTAGGACTTTTTTTCTAAAATAAAATTGAATATCTCTTTATAAGTGAATAAAATTTAATTTTTTATGTATCGAAGTCATATGATTCTTTTCTTTATCCATAATTAATTAATTAATCGTCACAAGCTCCCTAAACTTATTTAGTGCACTATTTTATATCTGCTTAGTAGCTTACATGACTCACCACTACCTTCCGATAGGTAACCTGACATTCGGATTTGGACTTGGTTTTTGACAAACATGTATTTTCCTAAATAAAGATCCATATAAGGGTTTTATTTTTTATTTTGTTTTCCCTTTAAAAAAATAAACAAAATAAGTGGCGACTCCAATTTTCATTTTAAGAAAATCTTTTTTTTTCTTAATAAAAGCAAAGCCTTACCCATCAGTTTTAATAATAAAACGAAAACGCGGCTCACAAAACGACGATCTTAATTTTAATAAAATGTGTGGGTCAAACTTGAACTCTACGTTTAGGGAAAGGTGACATTTAATTTGATTACATGATATCACCTATTCGCGCTTTTTGTATACTTTATTACTTGATAGCATATGGAGAGTCTTGACTAGCTAATTATTTTATGCATGCTTGATTGCTATAGTAATTTGAGATTTCGATTTATCGATTTTATTAATTTGATTCTTTTATCAATATACAAGATTCAGACAACATGTAGCCAAGATTCGGTGATTATTTGCATAGTTAATGTGCTTTGTTTGTTCTAAGATCGTTGTGCCTTCTGACGCACCCACACCCCACCGGTGCACCTTAGATCATCTCCAACTCGTTGAGAAATATGGAGCTCACGTCACCCAATTTTGAGACCCTTTGCCATTAGGACCCATCACTCGGATCTTCCTTTTTTTTTAGAGCCACTTTGACCTTATTGGTTAAGCCTATATATTTTTTTAGGATTTCTTATCCTACACTTGGGTGCATCTGGTAGCTTTTGGGGCCACTTTGGTCATGTTTGGGTCTAGTATTCCCTCCTTTGGACTCCAAGGTGGTGGTCTTAGAGATTGATATGAGTTCGATCACATGGACTTACCATTTTCTTTAATTAGAAATGTTTTGGGGAATCTATTTCTCATTCAGATGGTCTGCTCACTCCCCCACAAATGGAATTGAGCATTTTTGGTATTTATAGTTTCTTGTTGTGATAGTTCTTCAGTAGACATCCCCTTTACTCCACATTGTAAATCATGGAGATTTATAAATCGTAATTTTTCGATTTGATGAGGTTTAAACCCACTTTGGACGGGGTCATATATAATTGTGAAAGTCGACTATAGAGGGAGTTGTATACATGATTTGCACAAAATTGATTCTCAAAGTTGACCAATGTGGACTAATTCAGCTAAGAGCGACATTCGGTAATCATGGTTGCAGATGAGCGGGTTATCATTTTGGTTAGACATATATACCTTATCAACTTTACTAATATATTTAGATCGTTGCTAGTCATTTGAGCCTCACACATATGTTATGACCTTTTATTTCTTGGAGTTTTGCTTACCTTTTCTACACCAAGGTAGGGGCCTTTTGATGTATATGTATGCTTTAATGGGAGTCTCATGATCTTTGGACTTATATGTCTATTTTCATCACTTTGGCTATTATCATCTCATCCCCTCCTTTTGTCATATTTCATTATTGTTATCTTCATTTTCCTTATTTCCATTGTTGTTTGTCTTGTCTTTGTTACTCTATTCAGATTGGATGATTCTCCACATTTTGGGGCATAGAGGGTGGTTATGTCACTTCCTTCACTCATCTCTTGACATTGATTCAGAGATTTTGACTTGAAATGTTACTTTATGGGAGAAGATTTAGACATGTATTCATGATTGAGAAAGAACTTACTCATTCTTTATGTTTCTCGTTCAGGCTTGATTTGTTGATTATTAGATGTACATTCATAGAAAAAAAAAGTAAAAAAGAAGAAGAAAAAGTGTGTATTTATGTATATATCTTCCTCCATTAAATGCTTATATCGATTTTTGAGTGTTATTTGTTGGGTGTATTTATTATTGGGGACTGGTGGATATATTTTATGAGGGTTTTCATTTCTTGGACCACTTTAAGGTGTATTTTGAGCACATTTTTCCTCTCTCATTGATGTTTAATTTATTTTTATATATATTCTT
The DNA here is from genome assembly GCA_016808115.1 of Tetrastigma voinierianum. NCBI lineage: Eukaryota > Viridiplantae > Streptophyta > Magnoliopsida > Vitales > Vitaceae > Tetrastigma > Tetrastigma voinierianum. The sequence goes on from JAEQBH010009144.1 coordinate 10,129, forward strand.
ATAAATTCATTCTTATATACATTAATTAATTGTATACAAATTGAACATGTAGCTTTATAATTTATGTGTTAATAAAAAGAATAATTCAATAATTTTGGGCTAATAAAACAAGTTCATAATATTTTTATCTTTTAGAATAATTCTTTTACTCTAATAAAAAAAAGATAGAAAGATGTTTTTTTAAGAGAATCTAAAATTTGTTTTAAGAAAATTCAAATGTTTTTAATCATAGTATGCAATTCATTTGTTTTTAAATAAGATTGTTCTTTTTTTTTTTTAAATAAAATAACTTTTAAACCATTTTTCAAATAATTAAAAAAAAAATTTTTTTCTAAATAAAGTTGTAAGTTCAATTTCCTTTCTAAATTAGTTAAATAAATCTTTTGGACCAAGTTTATTTTCTTCTTGACAACATTTTTATAAAATAAATGTAAATAATTCTTGTGTAACTAAAATTAGATCTTAGGACTTTTTTTCTTAAAATAAAATTAAATATCTCTTTTATAAGTGAATAAAATTTAATTTTTTTATGTATTGAGTCATATGATTCTTTTTCTTGGTATCCATAATTAATTAATTAATTAATTATCATAATTCCCTAAACTTGTTTAATAGAGACTATTTTTATATGGGTTTAGAGTGGTGCAACTAGCCGACATCAGACCTTCTGACGCAGAACTCGACCTTCAAATATACTGTTTTTCAGATACATGTTCTTCCAATGCTGAACACAGCGCTATTTATTCAGTTTCACAAAACAATCATCTTTAAGAATTTATTTTTCTCTCAATAAAAATGAAGTCCTCATCATCGAGCCGGGACACAATTGTAATGAACATTATTCGCTTAACCTAACCGTGCCACTAAAAAGTAGTAAACCGATCAGTCGGTTTTCGACTATATTTTATATAAACCAAAACCTAACCATAAACATACTTAACCTAATCTTGGTTAACCATAATTAAAAAACAAATTTATAATTTCATAATTGTATATTAAAGTTCAAATTCCAATAACTACTATAAATACAATAAAAATGCAACAGAAAAATGAATAAATTGTTATCAACTCATTTGCAATCCCATAACACTTGATTCATTTATAATACATTCAAAGATATATATAACGCATGCGATTAGATAATTTAATCACGATTTTAATCAACCACATGTTTTAACAACTTCAATAAAAAGAAACTACATCCAAAAAATCACAACCTATATGTTTTTGGGTTTGACGAGATTAGATAGGTCCAAAGAGTGTCTTATATTATATATTGTTATATACTACTAACATAAGTATATAATCATGAAATCTAGTGCATAATGTCTTCCTCCAGTTTCAAAAGCAAACATTATATCAAAATATTAATGTAACCCGCTAACACAAAAAATTATTATAATAATTCATCCACAAAATTTAAGAAGAATATTAAAGTGAAATTATATTGATAAAATATCAATATCACATTTTTAAGATTATTTCTAGTTATATGTGTAGAATTTAAAATTCATAATGACAATGTTGACTCATATATAAATTTATTTTCATAATATATATTATATACATTATATTTTATAATTTTAGTATAATATTTTTTTCGTTGGTTAATTGAAATCACGGTTTTTGTATTTTCAGAACCTAAACTTAAACCGAAATCGAGAACTCGTATAAAACAAAACCAAGACCGAATCGATATGTTCCTGGCTCACTCATTTTGGTCTCGGCTCTCGTCTTCGGCTTTCTGGCCTGCCGCTTTTACAGTTTTTTGTCCACCCTGTAATCCACGCGAAAACGCAGGCCCACAAAACGACGATTCCACTAGCTTCAAAAGAGAAAATGACATCAAAGTAGGAAAAAAAAGGGTTTAATGAAGCCAAAATAAATATTTAAGTCTAATAATAATAAGCCTAAAATAAATAAATAAACTTATCTTAATTAATTTTGTTCATGATTTCATATTAATAATTAACATAAACATATTTTATCAAATTCACAAACATTTTTAATCACTATTAAGCCTAATCTGACTTAAAGCACATTGCGGATATATTATTTACTGAGAGGATACAACCCTAAAACACAATAAACCTAAATATGTCAAATTCATGGATAAAACATACACAAATTATACTTTTCTCAATATCTACCAATAATACTAATTTCATGTCAATTCACAAACTAATTTAACATTTCAAGTCCTAACAAGTCTAAATATGTAAGAATTATACCCAAATATCAAAATTAATCATAAATACATAAAAACCAAGTTATCTAATGTATATTAATTACATAATAGGTTCTACATTATTCCAAGCCCAAATTTCTTAATAACATAATAATTAAACACATAAGTAAGATCTAACATAACCAAAAAAATGCATTAAGCAAGTCAAAATGTAAAATAATTTTAGGAAGAAATTTACACAGTGTTTAAGACTTAAAATGTAGTTTATGTTAAAGAAAGTGAGGAAAAAATGTTTTATGAGAAACGAGGAAAAAGATGTTAATAAATGGAGCAGAAAATGGAAAAAGAAACTGTAGAGATGAAGAGGGAATGGAGGGGTCACCACCACACGTCACGCAAATGACCGTTCAACGACTTTCTGGTAAGTGGTGGTGGTGGTGGTGAGAAAAGGGAGAAAAAGAAAAAAAGTAAGAAAGAAAAAAAAAATGAGATGAAGAGAAATGGGAAATCTGAGTTTTTATTGTTGAAGTTTAACTTAAATTTGCTTGAATTTGGAAGAAAAATGAGAGAAAATGAGTTTTTTGTGAATTTAAAAAAATGGAAAGAAAAGAAGAAACAAGAAGAAGAGTGGAAGAAGAGGGGAAGAGGAGGAGGAGAGCCAAAGGGAGAGAAGAAGAAGAAAGAAGAAAAGCATGAGAAGAGAAGAGGAGAGGAACCAAAAGGGGGAGGGGCAAAAGAAGGGGTTGGGCCCCAAAGAGAGGAGAGAGAGAGAGTGGGCTAGGTCTCCTAGGAATGGGTGGAGAGAGAAAGATATGGGTGAGTAAATGGGGTAATGTAGTCAAAAAGAAGTTAAAAAAGAAAATAATAATAAACAAAATCAAAAAGAAATTTAATTATAATAATACACACGTTATGGAACAAATTTCGTTTACAATACTCTATTTTCAAATCAATCAATCCTCAAGTGCAACTGTTCAATTTGGGAAGTCAAACCTGTCTTATGCCTAGAACTTGGTACATTTATCTATAAATTATTTGTTTGAAGTGGGGGTATGTTTAATTCAATATCAGTCATATCACGTTCTGGATCACTATCATCATCAGCATGCTAATGACCATCTTTAGCTCCAAACTACATAGGATGAACCCATGAACTATTAATGGCTTTCTCAAACTTCATTCGTCCCATGGACATCCTATTATAGGTGTCATAAGGTGATGACTCCTCAACTTCACCCCAAGATCAAGTCAATTCCAAACGCTTACTTTGGTCATAATACGTCCATATGGTAGAATACGAGTTTTGTTTTCACAACATGCGAATTCATATCATCAACATGTGACGATATTATTCCTAGGTGTCATAGTAATTATCCAATGACTCACTCTAACACATGATTAAAATTATTGTTATTATTTAAAAATAAACATAAATATTCAAACATTTGTACACAAAACGAAAGGGAAAACAAATTTCAATACTTTCAAGAGCTCATGTACTTAAGGTGTATATGGGTTGTACCCAGCATTTAAGATTCTTGTACTTAATGTGTACATAAATTGTATCTATGGGTATAGTGAGTACAAGTTCAAATCAGTTTGTATCATATGTTCATTTGGGTTATACCCAGCATAGAACATGCTTTTACTCAATACTTACATATATTGTACCCTATACCTAAGTTCTAAGATTTGTAGTTAATAGAAAAAAAAATTAACAAAGCATATGACAAAATGAAACTTCAATTTTCCAACAGAATCATTTTCCAAAAAAAAAAAAAAAAATAATAAAATCGATTTCTCTAGAAAAGGGCTTGCAAGAAATAAGAAACACAAACATTGACATAATTTTTTTTTCCTCATAATCACATATACCTACAACAAACGATTCAATATTTAAAATTAAAACAATTAAATCAAGAATCAAATTGTAATACGCTCTAATCATCAAATTCGGGCTGAGGAAAACTATTTCTGTAAAGAAGAGCAGAAGTTATAGAAAAGAGTAGATGTTTTAGGTCAAAATAATCACGCAGATGTGATTCAATTTTCCAACAAATGAAACACTCCGGGGGTAATTTTCCAAAAGAAAATGATTTCTAGAAAAGGGGTTTGCAAGAAACGATAAACACAAACATTGAATACAATTTTTTTTTCGCATAATCAACATATACCCACAACAAACGATTTAATATTTAAGCTGGTAAAATAAAACGAAGAATCAAACAATAATCAACTTATAATGTTTTTTAAATAAGATTGTTCTATAAATGAATGAGAGAGTAAAACTCTTTCTTAGAGCAAAGAGGAAGAAAGATATAGTTATAAAAAACATGCTTTTGCGAATAAATTTAATTTCAAGATGCTTTTAGACGATCGAAACTCCTTCTTATGGATTGGAACTCCTCTTTATTGATCGAAAATACGGAGCTCTTGGTACAAATAATTACTTTTTAATTAAGACTTTTTTGATTTGGGAATTAAGAGTGTTTTGGGAATGCTTCGTTGGGTGGTGCATGTGTCTTGCACATGTGAACTTTTTTATCAAATAAAAAATATTTATTTTATCAAATAGTCAATATGGTGGGCTAATTTATCGAATAGTCTTAAATTAAAACCCTATAGCACAGTTTTCCGTTCGAGTTTTATTAAACCACTGAACAATGCCACGTGTAAGTCTAGCCTGTGCCGCATCTTTGATTGCGGTTAACGTGGACATGCCGAAGGGATCGGAGAGAGTGGTGAGAGAAGATGGAGAGTTTAGAGAGAAAAAACTTCAGAGAGTTTTGAGAGAGAGAAAGTAGAGGGGGGCATCTTAGAAAACCTAGAGAAGGAAAGGCATCTCAGATGAGTGGTTGCAGTACATATTTGACTACTGATCGTTGTGTGATGATGTGAATTCAGGAAAAAGCGGTCAATCCTAGAAAATCCGAATCAAAGGATCGACGAGAGTTTCAAGGGACTCTGTAACCCACCTTAGTTTTCTCTCAACCCAATCAACCTTCTTTCCGAGAAATGACGATGTCGAGGAGGAGCCGTTCGGCGAATCTGGACAGAGCAGTCGTCGACGTTTGTCAGCGGGGAGAATCGGCGCGCCCGCAACAAGAAGCTTTGCTCACCTCGCGCTTCTAGGTATTGTTTCTCTAAAATCCAATTCTCCGTCGGTTTATTTTTGTTTGTTGGTGTTTTCTTTTTGGGGGCGGGAGGCCCGGGGGGCAGGGGCAGGGGCAGTGGTTTCTTTTTGGTTGGAAGATCGGTTCGTTTTGATTCGACATGTGGAAACTAATTCATGGTTTGTTTTCTAATTTTCTTTCCTCTTTTTTTCGCCGTTGTTGTTTGGTATTAATCTGTGATTGTGTTGTGAGGATGGAGGAATGATCTTGTTTGTTGATTATGTTCGTGATCTGTTAGTTTGGGAGTACTTCTTTAAGAATAGTACTTTCCTTTGCTATTTTCCCGGCGGTAACTGGACATTGGTAATTTTGCTTTTGTGGATTCTAGGGTTTACATCATATGTTTTCATTTTAGAGATGTGTGGATTGAATCATTATCTACATTGAAACGTGCTTCTACATCAATGTATATCATAATGTACCTTCACTGAGCCTTTTCTTTGTTGTGCCTTGATGTTTGCTTTCTTAATTTTAACATCTTTATAACTTAATGTGAATGGCATCTTATTTATGCGCCCAGAGATATTCCATTTGACCAAGTTGCTGATTCTCGTGGTATGTATGGTCTGTTAGCTTCCTCATCATTCTTTACAGATGAGGAATCCACCTGACAGGGAGGTTATCAATCCCAAATGCTATTATAGCAAATCCCATCTTTACCTTACACTAAAGATTGACACTAAAAGATTGACGCTGAACTTGGGACTATTGGTTGAATGTCATAGGGCATTACTGCTGAACCACACCTAGGGGGCACCTTCCTTTGCTATTAATGTCATCTGATGGGACTGTATATGTACCTTAATTGCAGTTTCAATTCCAAATTAGTAGCTAATGCGAACCTAGTGCTCCATATTTAACAGTTTCCTTTGAGAGGAAGATTATGAAAGTCAGGCATGTTCAAGACTTGTGGTACTGACTGCACAGGTGCTCCCAGGCTTCATAGTGACATATATCATCTGATCTAGAAGTTGTGATGTGAAAGAATTTGTGACTATCAATTCATCATGATTCTGTATTATTATTATTGTTTCGTAAGGAATCTTTGTTTTCTCTTTTATTCAAATGCAACTAACAATATTAGAATCTCCACTATGGGCATATGGCTGCACTTCTTCTGTGGCTGATACTTGCAATACACAGGAATGGTTATCATTGCATCTTCTCTCTCTTCTCCCTGTCTCCTTGCACCTTTTGCTGTTATCCAGCCCTCAGTGTGACACTTATATATCATATTATGTGTATTTCTCACATATGTCTTTGTTCTTTGTCATTTCATTGAATCTTGGCTAATGCTTTTTCTTGCCTTTTTTTTTTAAAATCTAAAGGCACTCAACTGAAGCAATTAAGGAGGCAGTTTGTGTTTTAAATGTTTTGTTGCATCATATACTTTTCCAATATTGCTTTATGTTGGATGTATATGCCAATCTGTTTCCAGTGATTGTAATGGTGTTAAATAGATGTTATAGGTTCTACTTAGATCATCTGGGCAACAAACATAATTTTTGCTCATGAAAATAATGGTTATGGACATCAGAATCTTTTAGCTTCATTTTCTAAAGGTTGTGCCAAACTGTTTACTTCTCATTTCAATAATAAAAGGTAAGGCTAAGCTGGAGATCCTTTGACTGTGATGCCAGTTAATTTGAACTACAGAAATACGAGGGGCTGTGGTATTTTATCAATTGAGAATTTGCAAGAACTAACTTCATAGTTAGTATCACGAATTCGTCAAACTCCAGGAATTATAGCCACAACTTTGTGAAATAGCAGATGTGTTTTCCGACATGCTGTGAGGAAAGGTGGAAAAGTGGTGCTAAAGGTGTCTTTTTAGTCCTGCCTTGAATTTTACTTATTTTTTATTGCCGCAAAAGACACTTCTTTTTGTCACGGCATAATACCTAGCATGATAATTTGTCTTAAGATTTAGTCCATATGTTAAGTATTGCTTTGTAAATTTCTTTTTCCAAATATTTGCTAAGATGAGATATTAACCAGTCTTACTTATCAAAAAAAAAAAAAAACTTACATACAAGTTTATTAACTCCAAGTGCTCTCCACTGGCTTTGTGACATGTGAATATTTGCACCCTGCATGCTGTGAGGAGAATTGAGAAGGTTTTCTTAAAAGTGTCTATTTTAGCCTTGTCCTTCGGGAAATTTTATTTAATTTATGTTAACAAAGACATCTAATTTTTCTGACATATTTCCAGGCATCATAGTTTGTCTCAAGATTTAGTTCCAACTGTTACTGCGCTTTATAATTTCCTTCCTCAAATGCTTACCCTTGATACAAATATTTCTCTGTTTACTCCATTTTTGTTTATGGGTGGGACAATAATTTGTAAGTACAAAGAAACAACTAATTGAGTAAGTAGGGAAAGATAAAGAAAGGATCTGGAAGCTTGAGTTTGTTATCATATTGATTCTTTTTGGTGGGAAAGACACATTATTCTATTTGGTGTTCTGAATTCCATGTGAAACCCACATAGAAAGGTATTATTTATGCTGTTATTTTCTGTTTCAGGATCTTGTGCTTCATTTTGATATCCATAGGAAGCTGGCAAAGCACAGAGGTTGTGTGAACACGGTAAACTTCAATGCAGATGGGGACATTCTTGTATCAGGCTCTGATGACAGGCGAATTATTCTATGGGATTGGGAATCTGGGCATGTCAAACTTTCATTTGAATCTGGTCATATGAACAATGTTTTCAAAACTCAAAGGATTCTCGTACCTTACAGATGATGAAGTATTGTTACTTGTGCGGCAAAGATGGTCAGATGAATTCCTTTGTTCTGAGTGGATACTTTGCTGGGGGTGCATGATATTGTAGCATCCTTGTTTCTTTAGGAGTTGATACTTAATAATTTGTATGGCGTACTTTTCTTTAACCCCTGTGCATCTGCTTAAGTGATGAATCAAAGGCGGGAAGGAATGTTATCTCACATGACTTAGATGAAAGAGATCTTTTGTAGAGATTGAATGATATTCATTTCATAGATGGATTTATGCATGCAGCACAAATAAAAATCTTTATTGCCTTGTGCCACTCTTGCTTTCAAAATGCTCATGGTGCAGATGTAATATGTTTTGAGATTGGAGCCTGTAGGTGAGGCGTGCTCAGATTCTTGAATGTGGCGGGTTGGGATCGCAACATCAAACATCAGGGACGAGCTCATAGGAGTTGGCCATGAGCCTATGAGTCTACATCTTTTACACACAGGTGAAGATGGATTGGTCCAGCATGTGATTGTAATGGCTTCAAATGGTATTCATAATTTTCTTTGGAAAATTAAAGTAAACTTGGTTAAAATTGAACTTTTATGATAACGGATAATATAATAATTATTATGACTCATTTTTTTATTTGAGTTTCACTTTGGAGGCTCATCAGATTGGACATCAGATTGATATAAGACCAGTTAATCATCTTGTTTCATGGTTTTCTTTTCTCCTTCCTTTTTATAATGTCTGATAGTTCTCTTTATATTTTGATCATATGCTTTGATGCATTCATCCATATGAATGATATCAGTATTCTTGCAGTTGATACAAGATCTAGGACACCTACAGAACTTTGTACCATCAGATTGCTTGAAGAAAGAGGAGATCACTGATCGTCCAACTAAATACGATTGCAATAGATCCAAGGAACTCAAATCTCTTTGCTGTTGCTGGGTCAGATGAATATACTACGACTTTATGATATCATAAAAATGTCAAATGGGATGGATCTTCTGATTTTGATCAACCGTGAACTTCTTTTGCCCTTCACATTTGATTGGTGATCAGTATGTGGGAATAACAGGCCCTGGCCTTCTCCAGACCAGAAAACTTCTTGTCCTACAATGATAGGTTCATCTATCTTTTCACAAGGGATATAGGATTGGGACCTGACCCCATTCCAGCTTCTCCTGTTTCTTTGGGCAGTGGTGCAGGTGAAACGGGGCCTGATCATCCTTTGGAAGCATCAACTATGGATGCCGATGACAATGTTTCTCCCCAAGTCTACAAGGGGCACAAAAATTGTGAGACAGTGAAGGGTGTAGGCTTCTTTGGGCCTAAATGTGAGTATGTGGTGAGTGGGTCAGACTGTGGCCGTATATTCATTTGGAAGAAAAGTGGGGAGCTCATCCGTGTAATGGAAGCTGATCAGCATGTGGTCAACTGTATCGAATCTCATCCTCATGCTACAGTGCTTGCCAGCAGTGGCATTGAGAAAGACATAAAGATATGGACTCCAAAGGCAACTGAGGAAAGCTGTCCTGCCTAAACCATTGAACAGGTATGCTTTGTCATTTTTAAGGTTAATATTTGTTAGATACCACCTGCACATGCACATATATTTCAATAGGCATAAGAATGCCTTAAGATGTATTTGACCTTCCAGACCTTACCCAGAAATTTTGCAAATACGAATTATGAAATGAAACTTGAGATTTTGAATATGCTCATGGGTCTTTTGCACCTGGGGACTCAGAAAAAGAAGTATATATATGATGGTAACAATCTGATAAATACCATCTGGCCAAGAATGTCTTTACCAATTCATGGTTGGATTTAACATTCTGGTAACTTGAACACAATTTGTTTGTGTCCCTAACGAGTCTGATTTTCAGCCCTCATGCTATGTTTGTGCGTGTATATATATACTGATAAAATACCATCTGGCTAAGAATGTCTTCTGAATTCGTGGTTGGATTTAACATTCCGGTAATTTACCCAGAGACAATTTGTTTAGACAATTTGTTTGTCTAAACGAGTGCAGTTGCCAGCCATCATGCTATTCAAGGTCTCAGCTTTTGGGAGTTACACTATGTATGTCAGGTGATCCATCCATTCTGAGTGGTGTGGGGAGGATATTTTTCTGGGTCCTTTTTGTTAGTGGGCTAGTCTTAGTTTGGAATGGGTGACAGAAACCTACAGGTCTAGATCCCCACTGGTTCTGAGGCAGTTAGCTTGAAACCATTAGTAATTTCGTTACTGGCTTGCAAGAAAAATAAAATAGCCTGGCATTCATAGATTACATCCCACACCCAATTCTGCTCATGCAAAAATCAATAAATAGATAAAGATACAGAGGTCATAGTCGAGTGACTTATGTTCTTTTAAAATAATAAATTTTGGATATCTGATTACTCATTGTTGTCCATTCTTTGGTGTCCCATACCCAAACATCGAATGTGTTTTATGATGTTTATAGATGAGTCTCTGTAGACAGCAGAAGAAATTCTGATTTCTCTGCTGTTCGTGTTTGGATAAGGTTATGAGGACCAGATCCGTTTCAATAATTACTTTCCCTTTGTGATAACGATTATTTCTATGGCGATGATGATGATGATTACGATGATGACGACGATGACAACGATGATGAGGATGACGAGGACATTGATGATGATGATGACATTGATGATGATGATGATGATGATGATGATGATGGTGACGACGACGATGATGACGATGATGACAACAACAAAGATGATCGTGATGATGATGGGGATGATGATTTTGTCGGTGATTTTGGTGATGCTATTGATGAATTTTAATTTTTCACTTTCTGTTTCCAGAAACCAAAGGCAATGGGCAGGATGTATCGCTTGGCTTCACCCCAAGACCTGATGATGCAGATATTTTCATTGCAAAGGCAACTACGGACAACTGGGGAGGAGCACGGTGCTGCAGCTTAGTGTGACAACGAAGGTGGGAGATCAGGAACTTTCGATCTCATAATGACATTTAATGCCAACAGTGATGTTTCGTCCGATGATGGGAGATACCGTAAGCAGTGCTGAAGATCCATGTAGCTGAATGTCCTTGAGGCGACCTTTTTCCCAATAAAAATGATGAGTAATTTATTGTTAATAATGTAGGAAATTAAATTCAACCTGTTTGGATTGGGGCCTCTTGCTATACTAGTTACTTTGATTCATGAATTTTCTTCTTCTAATTTTTTTTCCTTGTTTATTTTTATATTTGTTTAAGTTATGGTTAAATCGTATTGCCTTTTCCATTTGTACATATGATGAGATAATGTCTCTTGCTGAAACAATTCTTTGTATAATATACTTTGATGGTTTATAGCAGGTTTGAATTTATGTAATTTTCTTATTAAAAAAAAAAATAGTGATGGAGATTGATAGTAAAGTGGTTGCTCATAAATAATAAAGATACAGTGGTGTATCATTTTCTGTCTTCACAAGCAGAAATGGACAGCATTTATTTTACAAAGTTGAGTTTCTAGCCAACTGGGCTTTTATCTAGATTGAAGTTGCATTTAGGGGCAAGGCCTAGTCTCGTAGAATTCGTAATTATACATGATGTTAACCTTCCAGGTAGGTCTTATCCCTAGAACCTCGCGGTACTCCTTCCATGTCAAAGCTGCAAACTGTTTGTATCACTTCAGTTCATCTTTTTAGCTTCTAGTAGCTTTTTTATGGAACTAGGGCTCAATGCAGTTGCAGTTGTTGGCTAGCTGACTCGAGTGGAGGACCAGCCCTTATCATAGTACTCTACAGATAAGCAATCATCTGCACAATTTTGACTTGTAAAAACATAATCCACAAAACATAAAATAGATAGAAATGTAAATTTCGCGGCATTTGACTATGTAGAAGTACTGAATTCTTGATAGATCAAGGTTCAATTAAAAAGCTTGTGAATGTTTGGGTTAAGTAGCATCATGTCACAAGAGTTGAAAGTAAGTGAATGTTACTGAAGCAAAATGCAATGCACACATGATACTAAACCAAGGAAATAAAATGGTGCTCCCTTCAGATAAGAATAGAGCTGGAAAGACAAGATCGATGGATCATTAGTTTAAAACCCTCAGAAGCGCTTTCTTCTTCCAAGGTAATAGAATACAAATAGGATTCTTATCAACTTTCAGATTATTACCTGTTAGAGGACTGAATATCAAGGGGCAGAAATGATGTCTGGGCTGAGGGAACTTATGCCAGGATATACAGCCTTGAGCCTTTTCCTATTACAGGAACAGAGCTTTATGCCAAATCAAGTCCTATTGAGATAAGTTTTATTCCCCTTTTTAAGAAGCATACCTGCTCATTAGGTCCTACTTGCTTTGATACGATACTTCGTACCTGTAACAATGCAGATTAGGCTGATTAGCATAGCGACTTGTCATTTATATACGGCGCATGTGTATTTTAAGGGGCGATTTGTGTGCTGGGTCTTACGCTGAGAGCAGGCTGAGGAGGAGAAGGTGCTCAGAACTCACACAAGGGGTTGCAATAACTGCAGCAGCAGCTAAAGCAGCAGCAGCATATGGTACCTGCAATGTTGTTGGAAAAAATGGGGATGTCTCATCATACTTCTTGTAGGGAGGGTAGGAAGAGCTAGCTGATAGTGTAGTAAAGAGTATAGCAAATAGCAATGGATAATTACCCCGGAGCTGACCATACTGTACCATTTAAAAATATCTGCATGATTCAAATGAAACAAATTACTCAGTTTTTATATGGAGTAGTCGGTATGTGGGGGAAGATGATGAAGAAGAAGATGAGAGGGGTTTGCGATACTTGCACTTCCTGTACTTCTATACAAGAGCAGCTTCTCTTCTGATACCCGAGGTGCCAACAAGGGCATGAAAAGCAGCTGCAGAGATGACAAATGATGAGGATTTCCTCTTTCTTTTTCTTTTTTTTTTAAATGAGGGGTCTGAAAAGGCAATGAGAGAATCAAGGGAGAGAGTAGAAAACATACTTGGGAAATGGTCCCATCAACATAGTGATTTAGCATTATGTCTGCAGAACTGGTCTTTGTTGAAGTGAAACTGAAACTTCAAGTACCAATGGCCAAAAGAAAGTTTCCAACTTATTGCCACCCAGAAGGCGGAAGGGTCAAATTGAGAAGCACATAGTTCCTCAAGAATTCATGATTATTTTTTTAAAGAGATTTAATACAGAAGAAAAGATGCACAGAAGGAGCTAAACTGGTAGTCAAAGAAGAAGAATACCAAGGCGAGAGCCTGGAGACCACCATCAGCAAGACTGTTGAAGAAGACGATGACTGCAGCCTGTGAAAATGCCTTATAATGACAAAAAAAAAAAAAAAAAAAAAAAAGGTTTCTGAAAAGTGGCTAGGATCTGATTGAGGATCTTTCATCTCTTCTTATAATATTACTGAGTGGAATTGAATTATAAGATGCTGCCAGTGATAAAATGCTTGAAATTTGCATGAAGGCAGAAGCTGAGTCAGTGCTCCAACAGCTGGAATTTTCTTGAATCCCTGTATCTTCTCCGATGATGATGATGATGATGATGTGTCGCTGTTGTCGTCTGGGGGCTAATAATGCAGCCAGTTCCTTCTTCCCAAGAACGGCTGTGAAGAATCACCGTAGGTACTGTATCCTTGAGAACCCTGGTTCTTTTCAAGAATGGCTGTGAAGAATCGCCATTAGGTAGCGACTCCTTGAGAAGGAATTCTCATGTAAACGGTTGCGATCATGGATCCGGGGTAGCAACCTGACTCCAAATCAAAACAATAGAACAGTAGTACAGTAGTAAGATATAGACAAATATCAATAAGAGGGAACAAAGAAATGATATTTTCTCATTCATGTATAAGAACTATTAGAAGCAGGCACCTACCACAAGGTGGAGGCAGTGGAGAGGAAACGAGCAGCTAAGGGTTCCCAAAGACAAAGGCAGCAGAGACCACCCCTGATAGGATTCCAGCTGATGTTCGTTCGCTTTGAGAGAAATGTTGTCCGCCTGATATGAAAGAGAAAGAAAGAAAATTAGCTAAGTAATACTTATATAGTACAAGGTAGCTGTGGAAGAATTAATCCCAAACTAATACAAGTTTGTAAACAAAATTATTATTATAGTTAGGAAATTTTTTTAAGTTAATATAAGTATTTATTGATTACGATGTGCTTAAAAAATTGATATCATGTTAGTATTTATAATATTGCGATATGTTACAAATGTTTTTAGTTTGGATATTATTTTGGTTTACGTCATATTTATATATATATATATATATAGCATATATATATATATTTTAAATAACATATTGTTATCCCAAACTCCTATACGAAGGGTTGTTGTTTAGTTAAGACTTAAAAGAGAATGGATGATTCACACCACGTAAGCGAGAGCAAGGCAGTTTACACTGCCTTCATCATGGCAGTAACGGCCCTTATCCGTAGTATGTGTAGAAGGAAGTCTTGCTGCTATACGCCAATATAGCTGCACATTCAATGTACTTCGTGAGTAAAGAATGTGTCCGCATTCGCCGAGAAGTAGTAAAGAAGAAAACATAAATAATGATACCGATTTTCTTACTTATTTGGTTTCAACTTTCTTAAGTATAATAAAATTTCTTAAAATTTTGTATATTTTAAGAATTTTTTTGTCTATATGACCGGGAGAAGCAGAAAAAAAAGTTTAAATAAAATTATAGAATTAGTTTTTAATTTTAAATATATATTTATTTTCTTTTTGAAATTTCTTTCATTTTATTTTTTTTTTTCTCTTTAATTTTTCCTGGGTTCTAAAGGAGCCTTAGTCATAATGCTTTTTTCTTTAAGAAATGACTTGTATGTAAGGTTGGAGATGATTAGACTCCACATATATAAGTTTCTGAAAAAGCCAAGCTTCATCATTACACAATTGGCCTCATTACAAGTTTTGGGAAGGTCTAAAATAAACAAGACCCCACCTCTCCACGAAAGTTTGAACATTGAATAGTGTTTCTATTAAAAAATAATTAGAAAATCGAAATAAGAAAAGGGAATCAGCTTAACAAATACTCATTAAAAAAATATTTGAGTTTTTTGTATTTAAGGTTCATTAAGTTAATAACTAAAGAAATTTTAGTGCCCTTCATACATATTTACAGTAATGTGGTAAAACGCTCAATATTTCAAAAGTTTTAGAAAAGAAAGTGCTGGTTAAATGGGTTCTTGCGTTTATGGCCCAAAATATTTAATTATAAAACAAAAAAAAAAAAAAAATTTAGTGAATGATATTTTAGAAATAAAATTCTTATTTACATAAAATCTAAAATATTTTTTGATAAGTTGATTTATTTTTTCTTAATTATGTTCGAAAGAAAGACCAAAACGTAATTGTCCTTTAGGTCACTTTCATAATCCATTGTAGTCTCATCTCATTTTGGATCATTTCCCCACGCTGCTACCACCACCACCACCCTGGGTGGTCCATGCTTGTCTAAGGAATCACAAAGTGATAGTGAAGCCACTGAGGAATTCATGGGGGAAAGGGGAAGAAGGCAAGTGCATGCCTAAGTGGATGTCAGTGTGTTTTCTGCCTGATTAATACTTGAATTAAGTCCAATCCACATGTTTTTGCACCCAACTTCTTTCCTTTAACCTTACTCCTAGATTCATCAGTAAAAGTGTAGTCTTTTAAGACTCTTATTAGTTCGTATTTTTTAAAACCGTTTTTAGCTTAATTTTTTATGTTATCTGAATTTAGTATTTTACGTGTTTTTTTTATGCGTTCTTTGTGGTTTTAGAACAAAAGAAAAAAAAAAAAGAACGAAACATGTTCTCCTAGTTTTGTCAGAACAAAAACAGTTTTAAAAAATTATAAACAAATAGACCGTTAAATCACGTTTAGTTCCTAGTTTATTTATTTATTTATTCTGAAAAACATAAAAAAACATAAAATTTAGAAACTGCCAAAATTGCTCTTGCTTTGTGTTTTGAACCGAGTTAAACCTTGAATAAAATAGATCCTATGTATTTTCTTTAAATAATTCAATATTTTTTATGTATCTAAAAACCATAATCAATAACAATTTTCAAAAACAGAACCAAACATGCTCTGTAAGTCTTTCGACTGCTTTTCTTCCGACAACCAAGCATACCCAACAAAAGCACAAAGTGAAGGTGAAGTGAGGGTAGAATTGGAAAAGGAAAAAGGCAAATGCTTAATAGAATACAAAGACCTAAGAGAATGAGCTAAAGTGGTGGCTGTCTGTCATGCTCTCTCTTCTTTCTTAACAATCTCTGAAAGTGATTTAGTATTTAAATTTAAATGTGTTTGATTCTTTTTAAAGTGATGTCTGCCATTCTTTTTCTTTTTTGCTTGTTTCTAAATTAAATATTACTTAATTGTTTTAAGTGTTAGATTATTTGTTATTGTAATGTTTTTCTTATTAAACATTAAGTGAATGGATTTGTCTACTAAGAAAAAGCCAAATATTTTTATTCAACTTAAAATCATAATAAGTGCTTAAAAGAAAAACAAGTAAAACTTAACAATAAGTAACTTATTTCTATAACAAAAAAAAAAAAAAAAATCTAAAATTAACTTTAAGTGATATTCTTAATTTTAGGTCCCCATTTACCCATTTCCCCAAATGGCCTTTCATGAGTGAGTGTGACCTCTAATGCTTAATATTCAAAACAGAAAAAAAAAAAAAAAAGAATAATTTTAAAGTAATAGTTTAAAATACAATTTGACTAAAAGGTTTTGGTTGGAGAAAAACCACACATCCAAAGTCTTAAAATTGAAGAATCTCACAATTCAAAATGTCAATGATTTTAGCTGCAATATCAACGGTTGGTGTGAAATACAAAATACCTTCTATCTCTCAATGGATGATAAAAGGTGAATCACAAGACTACTAAAAAATCTCATAGACAAATTAAATTCATCATTAAGATAGAGAAAATCTTCTTACCTAAAGGAATGATGGAGAGAGCCATTGGAATTGTGAGCAAAGCTTTCCTCCCATACCGATCAGATTAGTTCCAATTATAGGCGTCATCACCACTGTTCCGCTCCACACAATCTACGAATTAATTTTTTCATATCAATTATCACACATTTTAGAATTCTAATTTTAGTTTCATTTAGGAATTGAATTAATTATTGCGAGTTTAAGCTCAACAGAAGGAAGATTCAAGTACGAGAATGAATTAAGCGTATGCAGTCAGGCTCTTGTGCAGCTTGTCTTTCTCAAATTATGATTTTTTGTTTTTTTCCCCGGAATTTCTTCTCAAATCTCTGTCTGTTCCTTTCATAATGGGGAATATTATCGGGAAGAAAAAAAGGGGTATGATATTGGTTGGTCGGCTGTGAACAACAAACACTCAATTCAGTAAGTTTGACAGTTAGGTGTTGAGTGTAAGATATTCTCCAACGTGTCTGGGGAAGTAGACGAATATTTGAACTAAGTACGGTTTGTTTGGTTCCCGAGAAAATTCTTCCTCCATGGATAAACAAAAGAGAAAACAGAAGAAGAACGTACATACCGCCTGCTGGATGCGGAGAGGTAAATGGCGAAGGCATTCATCTTGGCCGGGGCAAAACGAACATGGTGACGTCAGTAATGGCGGGAATGACTACGCAGCCTGAAAAACCCAAGAAAAATCGTCACAAGAGATGCCTCAGGCTTATAACTATATTCTTCTTCTTCTTCTTCTTCTTCCTTTTTTCCTTTTGTTTCTGCAGAGCTATATAAAGGCGTAGATATTTTCTTCTGGGTTTTTTTTTTTTTATATATATATTAAGTTGAAAGAAGATTCGTTGGGGTCGTTTTTTCGTAATTTCCTTTCTAGGGAAGAGGGCAAGAATGCAGAATGGAGTTAAAGAAGACGTTGCTTCTAAGTTCCTTCCTAGATGATTTTTGCTTTTCAGACTTCAGTTGCTTTGTACATTAGTTTTTGTCTCTCAAATATGACACACTATATGAGAGAGAGAGAGAGAGAGAGAGAGAGAAATTATGAATTATGAATTATGAATTATAAATATGATAGAAATCTATTATTATATCTATATCTCTAGATTCTCTATATCCCTAGATCGGTTGAGGACTTTGAGGTGTGTCTTTTAGTATACATTGCAGACTACAGAGAGAGTAGTGTGTGAGCCACTTTTAGCTGTGGTAAGCCCACACGAGGATGTAGGGATGGCTATCATGGGATTTCTTTATATGCTTAAAAATACAATAATTTTATAAAATAAATATAAATATAAATATACTTCCTTTTTACTCCCCCATCGTTTACAGATATTTTTTTTGGTTTAGAAATGGGTTTAAAAATGTCAAATTCAAGTAAATGTCTCATTTTAGACAAATATGTTTCTAAAAGTGTAAAAATAAAACCACCGCATGGTAACTAAATTCTCAAAATCATTTTGTTTTATCCCAACATTATAACTAAATGTTTAGGTATTTTGTCAAGTGTCTCTGTACATATGTTTATTTTGGATTTAATGAGAAGATATTTAGTTTTATAATTTTTTGTTGGGATTTGTCGTTTTGAATGGTGATCACTCTTTTTATTTTATAATTAAAAATCTTTTAATTCTGATATAGTGGTATTGTGCGAGGCTGGCTGAAGCTCATAAATCTCCACTTATCTTTCACTGTTAAGCGTGTGAATTTGATGTTTGTGTTCATTGATTTGGTACCGTTAAACCCATTTGAGGATTTACTCAATAATTTAATTTCAAAGACAATAGCACAGTTGAAAATGGAAAACGGATTTCGCATGATAAAATTTAGGTATTTATATTAATCTTCTTTTAGAATGAATGACATTACACAAAACCTGTTTTGGAAAAGTGTATCTTAGAAAATATTATAAATAGGATTGAACTTGAAACAACAATGATCAATTTAGTTATCAAGTGGGAGAATTTTCTTTACACTTTTTGAGACATTTTTGTCTAAAATAATAACATTTTGAAGGTTGCTTTTGTAAAAGATCATTATCACAAACATTTTTGGGATTTATCCTTTTAATCCAATTTATATTAGAATTGGAAATCTTGATTTTAGATTTGAATGGAATTAGTTTATAAAACAATTATAAATTGTATCATTGAAATTATTAGAGATTTAAAAAGATGGTTTTTCCTTTTTGTTTTGTTGTGTGATTAAATTTTGAAAATTTGCCCAATTAGTGGGTAAGTCAGAAACCCATTTCCACATCTGAATTTGACAGAATATATACATTTAGAAGATAGAATTTAACTTTAAGTGTCGAATTTTTATTCTTATGTTATTAGACCTAATAGGTTTTGGAATTATGATAAATATAAGAGGAAGTGGTCTATCATAAAGTATTTTTATAAGAATTATTTTCAGTCTAATTATTATTCAAAATTTTGAAAGTGTTTTTTAAAATTCTATCAATATTTTATTTATTAAAAAACAGTTTTTTAAATTCAGAACGCTTCCTAAAATTATTAAAAATATTTCCTTATTTTTAACTAGTATATGGTGTCCGCTTCTTTGATTTTTTATTTCCTAAGAATCATACTTTGTAATAACCATACTATTGAAAATAATAATTATTGATTCAACTTGCATTTGAATATAAATAGGACACTTATTATTAGATGACAAGGAATGATTTGTCATATAATAATAAGTGTCCTCTTTATATTCAAATGCAAATTGAATCAATAATAATGTTTAATAGTATGAGGGTAATAAAACCATTAACCAAGTATATTAAAGTATGTGATACAAATCTCTTTCAAAAAATTCAAAAAATAAAAACTTAAAAACTATGATTTTAATTTTGAAAACGTCAAATCATGTTAATATTATTTATTTTGAATCATAGAGAAATCATGATTTTAATTTGAACTTTAAAATTTTAAGAAGAATTTATACGTGAGCAATCTTTGCGTGTGTTGTTAGAACGTTCAATATTTTATAAAAATAAGACATAAGTAGGGGAGGGGTCTCAGGTTCGAGTCCTAATGAGGATTGGAGATAATTTATTACATTGTAACTAAAGTATTTAACTTTAAAAAAAAAAATTATACATATAAAACAATCAAAAACTTTTTCCTCTTATTATTCATACTCATTGGTAGGAAAATTAATGGATTAACTCTATGTCTCCATTTGTATGTTATTATTATTTTAGGTTTCATACTAGTAAATATTGTTCATTCTAATACCACATGTTGGGAAACTTGATGGACATACCTATTTTTACTCGATGCGATATTATCCCACTTTTGAGGCCCACAACAATATTGTTTTGTTGTTACAAGATCTCGTGAATACATTGAAATTGAAAGAACCAAAGAAAAATATTACAAAGAAATCCAAGGAAACTCTGATTGGAGAAAGATCGAGCCTTGTTGCTGTCTTCTTAAAGCAGATCCACCTTCTCTAGTGGTGCTTTAAGATTTCGTCGGCGTCTACTTCCCAGGATAGAACGATCTTCAAAGGGACGATGACAACATTTTATCCGAAGTCTCCCCCGGCGAATTGACTCTTCACTCGAAATAGGAACAATGAGATCAAACAAAATCTCATAGTTTTTAGAGAATTTTCCCTTCGAAAAATCTACATACCAAAGAGAGTTGGATCCTCTCTTTGGCATAGTGGAAAGAGCAAGGTAGACGATAAACAAGCGAAATGAATTGAAATTAAAACCGTGATAAGTTTTTTGAAAAAAAATTAAAGCCAAAATAAATCCATCCCAGATTAAAACCATAATGGAAATTTCATTCCTCTTAACGGAAATTCCTATAAATCCCGTATGAATGAAATTGACACCCAAACACCAGGTATACAGGTGATGAAATCTACAGCAGTTGAAACATAGGATAGGTAGGTGTTACCCTTTGAATATTCTCTTGTAGATGTATGTTTACTCCACTGACTAAATAGTAGACACGTCATCTTTGAACCATTTATATCACGATGTCTCCGACTTTTCCAAGAATGTGTATTAACATAATGTGATTGACCCAGAATAGGTCCATGCGATGTTCTTATGAGTTTGTTCCATTATAACGTCAATAAGTCCCATGTATTTCATGTCAAACCTAGAGTGCATGGTCCTAGTAGATGTAATCATCTTATCATCACTCTTGGAGCAATAAGCATGTCATCTACGTATAAGCATACAATGATATATCTATGTTCCATATAACGACATAGACACACTCATCACATTCATTGATTTTGGATCATGTGACATCATAATGTTGTCAAATTTATAGTTCTTTCTTGATTACTTATTTTCAATCACATACAGGATTTCACTAATTTACAAACTTTCTTTCCTTGTCATGGAGTAGAAAAAACCCTCAGGTTGCTCCATGTAGATTTCTTCATCTAATTCTCCATTTCAAAAGACGGTTTTTACATCCATTTGACGTACTTCAAGATTTCTTAGTGCAACAATTGCAAGCACCATCCTTATGAAGTTTATTCTCGTCACAGGAGAATATGTTTCAAAATAATCTAGGCCCTCAGTTTTCCTGTAGCCTTTGATCACAAGTGTTGCCTTGTATTTGTCTATTGATCCATCTACTTTCCTTTTCCTCTTAAAATCCCACTTGGAACTTAGAGATTTACAACCTGGTGGAAGATCCACTAGTTCCCATGTATGGTTTTGTAGTGGCAGAAATCAATCTCACTCTGAATGACCTCTTTCCACATGAGACTGCATTGAAGGACATTACCTCTTTGAAGGCATGAGGTTCCCGCTAAGCACATATGTCGGAAAATGCAAGACAAAGATTTTTCTGTCTTTACTCTTTTGTTGCTTCTAGGTTCTACCTCACCATATTGATCTTGAGTATTTTCATTAATAGTCCTTAGCACTTGTTTCTATGAGAGGCGATATTGCTTTTGATTCTGTAGGAAAGCAGCGTGCTGAGAATGATGTATTCCCTCAATTCTATTATTGTGTTATTGTGAATATCTAGGATATTCGACTCATGAACAAGAAATCGATAAAGCGATGCTATTATGTGCATAACCAATGAAAATGCAATAAATAGTTTAGGTCATATTTTCACAATTTGAGTGGAGGAGGCGCCACTTTAGCTAGACATCATGTTATGATATTTATGGATGACAATCGTCATCTCCATAACTCATATAGAGTCTTCTTTGCTTTCTTTTTAGGTACCTTATTCAAAAGGTAATTAACATAAAAAATGGTTTCTCCCCACATGTTTTGTAGTAGACCAAAACTTATCAACATTGCATTCATTATTTCCTTTAGAGTGCGATTCTTTCACTCAACCACTCCATTGGATTGAGGTGAATAAGGTGTTGTGGTTTCATGTATAATCCCATGTTTAGCATAAACATCAACAAATGGTGATTCATACTCACCACCTTGATCACTTCTAAGCACTTTAATTTTCTTGTTGGTGATTCTCAACCTCGTTTTGTAAGAACTCAAAATTACATCTATCACCTCATCTTACTTTTGAGTAAGTACACATAACAGTACTTGGTGCTATCATTAACAAAGGTAATAAAATATTTATTACCACCTCTTGTTGCACACAAATTTCAAATCACATATTAATCTATGGATTAAGTCAAGAGGTTAAGTATGCATACCAAACACTATGAAAAAGATGACACAGTTAGTTTGCCTCAACATAAGTTTCACACTTAAGCTTTGCATCAATTTGGAAAGTTGGTATATGATTTAAGTTAATTAATCTATGCAATGTATCAAAATTAACATGTCCTTATCTACAATGTCATAGATTAGATGACTTAAGCATGTAAGTAGAAGTAGTCGCTTTATTCGTGTTTGACTTAATTATAGTCATTACATTCAACTTCCACATAACATCGTTCACATACCCTTTCCCAACATACATGCCAATATTTGGCTTGTTTATTTCGAGCACCAACCTGAATCCATGGTTGTTGACAATGAACCCGGATACTAGAGATTCTTTGGTTCGGGCACATACAGGACATTGGTTAGATTCAGCTCCTTCTCAGACGTTATCTTTAAGACCACTTTTCCTTAGCCCTTTATTTTTGAAGTGGCAGAGTTTCGTATGATCACCCTTTCCCTAATCTTAGTTGGTCCAAGCATACATGGAGGGTAGCACTAGTGTCAATCCACCATTCATTGGGATTGGATCCCACCAAGTTCACCTTAGAGATTATTGTTGTAAGGTCAATGTCAGATACATCCTTGGTGATGCCATCAACCACATTGGCTTCCTTAGGTTTGTTCCTCTTTGACAATCTACAATTCAAAGATTTGTGAGCTTGCTTCCCACAGTTAAAGCATTTTCCTGATAACTTTTGCTTAACTAGAGATGCAAGCACTGGTCCCTGACTTAGTGCCTTATCTTTGTGTGGCTTTCTTGAACTTGGAACCTTGACCATGTTACAAAGTTAGAAAGTCTTAGCCTTGTTGGAGGATGTTATACCTCTTTCTTAGATCCTCTGTCTTCTTTGATCACGAGTCTAATAATCAAGATGTCGATGCTCATTTTCCTTGTCTTGAAGGAATTGTTGAAGTCTTCCGGCGGGAGCCCGAGCCTTCTCAATAATAGCGCAACTTGAAAAGTTTCGGCAACATCGTTCCCTTAGCATGTATGTATTTCATGGAGGATTACACAGGATTTTGGACATAACTAACCATAGTCTTGGAATCTACCTTTTGTAATCAAAGAAGGGAAACGGTCCACGACAAACTTCTTAGCTGACATCCTCGGTTTTTATATTTTTGAGATTAGTGATTCTCATGCTCTTGGTATGTTAATACGAATGCATTGTATAAAGAATTAATTAAACGTGTGATAGTTTACATAGAAAGTTAGAATTTTTTAAGCATCCCCTGACAACGATGACTTAGATGTCGTACTCATCTTAACTGAGCTTAAGGTATGTCTTGATCAAGAGTCTATGAATTACTTGGCCAAGTAGAACAACAACATCTTAAGATTTGTTTGTAAACTTTAGTCCATTGAACTTATACGGCTTTTCTCAGTGAGACAAAGGGATGGAAACCAGTGATAGTAAGCATCGTGGCGCTTGTGCCCATAGTAGGGGATTG
Source organism: Tetrastigma voinierianum (assembly GCA_016808115.1). Taxonomy (NCBI): domain Eukaryota; kingdom Viridiplantae; phylum Streptophyta; class Magnoliopsida; order Vitales; family Vitaceae; genus Tetrastigma; species Tetrastigma voinierianum. The sequence goes on from JAEQBH010009144.1 coordinate 34,289, forward strand.
CCACTTCAGGCAGATCTGGCTGGAGCAGTATTGTTGGAATCATAGTCATTTCTGAAATTGTGGAAAATGTGTCAATTTTCTATTCAACCAATTGGCATCATAATAATTGAAAATAGCATTATAACGAGTATTCAAGAAGGCGAGGTGGGAATTATAGAAACACACAGGCCAGAGCAGCTCCCTTAGACATAATATTCGGTTCCTAGAAAATATTGGAGGAATTAAAGCCAAAACGATCTGCAAAATCCAAAATCCTTATACGAGAACTTCTTTGTATTGCTGTAATTTTATCCTAAGACCACAAAGAAAGTGGCTCAAACTCAAATGGTATATATTTAGCCTAGTAAGGCTTATTTTATCATATATTCATCTCGATACAAAATCTATTTAAGTGTGGCACAGTATCACAAACATTTTCTTCCTTAAATACATTACTTTTGTACTAGGATTTACCAATAAATCAATTTCTTGTTTTGTTTGGTGACAAGATTTAAAAAAGAAAAAAGAAATTCAACTCAATAAAACCTTAGGAGTTTTCCTTTTGATTTAAGAAAAAAAGTTTAAAACCTTTTCCAAAAGTTCAGAGTTGGACAAAAAAAAACCCCTTTAAAAAAATCTCAGACCAAAAAAGGTGTTTTTCCCTTTTTAAAAATTTTTTTAAGGAAATGTTTTGAGACAAAGCTCTCTTGTTTTTCCTTTTTATATAAAGATACGTTTTTTAATTACAAAAGGAAAAGCCCAGAGTTTAGAGTTAGTGGTAGAGTATTTTCCTTTGAATGATAGGTCTATGAGTTTCAAAATCATTTTTTTTTAACTCAATAAAACCTTAGAATTTTCCTTTAAACAAAAAAACCCTACTTTAAAAAAAACTAATAAAAAAAAAAAAAAAAAAAAAAAAAATATATATATATATATATATATATATATATATATATATATATATATATATATATATATATATATATATATATATATATATTTTTTTTTTTTTTTTCCTTTGATATAAAAGAGACCTTTTTTTAATACAAAAGGAAAAGTTTCCTTTTGTTTTTTTTTTCCTTAACAAACGATTTTTTCTTTTTTTGGAAGAAGCTTCCCTTCTTTCTTTCTTTCTTTTCTGAAAACACTTTCAAAATAAAAAAACGATAGAAAACTAAAGCCGAAATCTTTAAAACGAAATCAATAAATTGGATTTGATTTTCATCTGAATCAAGCAAATTCTTAAAAAAAATTCCAAACAAATTTGGTTATTTACCGAATTGTGAAAAAAATCAAATAAAATTGTTTTTCCTGAAAGAGCTGAACCTCAACTAAATAGGATTCTCATAATAAAATAAAATTATCCAAATAAATTGGATTTTTTTTTCCAAAAAAACCCCCAAGATTTCCTCTTGATATTAAAATTTTCCCTTTTTAATGTTTTTTATTTTTTGATTTGAACCGAACCTTCCCTTTTTTTCGAACGAGAACTATTGGAATTTTTTTCCTCATCCTTTTTAGTCCATTGTCTACTTCTCCTCTCTATTTTTTCGATCAAATTATTTTTTGCCTCGCGAATACGCTGAAATTGAAAGAAGAAGTGGATGAAAAATATTACAAAGAAATCCAAAAATTAAAGATGGGAGAAATATAGAGCTTTGTTGCATCATCTCTTTAAAGTAGATCTTCCTTTTCTGGTAGTGCTTCGAAATTTAGTCGATGTCTACTTCTTAAGATAGAACGATCTTCGGAGGGACGGTGATAACGTCTTATCTGAAGCCTTAGGAATAACGAGATCAAACATAATATGAGTTTTTAGAGAATTTTCTCTTTGAAAAATCTACGTACCAAAGAGAGTTGAATCCTCTCTCTTTATATAGGCTCAGACAAAGTAGATAATCAACTAACGAAATAAATTGAGAATTAAAACCATCAATACGTTTTTTGAAAAATAATTAAAGCCAAAATAAATCATCCGATTAAAACCATAATGGAAATTTCATTCCTCTTGAAATTCTAAGGTTTTGGAAACTCTCTTAAAGAAAAGACCTCATACCAATTAAATATTTTCATTTTATTAACTTCATGTCGTTTAATTTCCACAATCAATATAAGAATCGAGCATGCTCCCTGCTTACTTAAGTAAAGTTATAATTTAAATTCAAGCTATGAGAATTTGTCTGGCCGTGAACACAATAGACGGGATACAACACCTTATGGATTTGGGTTGAGAATAATAAAATGAACATGTCAAATTAGTGATCCGCATGGCATTTTAATAAGCGGATTATATTTATGTCGATCATATAACACAAATTTAGCCCGTTTAATTATTATGTTGTGTATTTAATCTAAAGTAACTTTTAGTAAATATATTATTTATGTTAAATATTGATAAATTATTTATAAATTATATTATTTTAAAAATTACTAAATTAATAAAATTTAGTTCTGAATGTTGTATCTAGTTCTGTGATTGCAATTAGATCGTATTTGAATTTGTTATTTCAAACCCATTTATCATTCGTGTAATATTCGGGTTGACGAATACTACAAATAACCTATTATTGGCTAGACTCAAAGACGAATTACCACCCATAATTATTTAAATACAAAGCCAACTTATAAAATTGATTTATATTCACCATAACATAATTTTTAACCCAAAAATAATCAAAATATTTTTAGGTGAAATTTATTTTCTTACCACAGGTTTTCGAGTCTCGAGTCTTAAAGATATTTGTGAGTATTTCTTCTGACAACTTTTGACTTTGTATTATAATGGCAACGCTAATTGCTAGATAAAGATATAGCAGTGAGATTGCGTTTTCTTTTCTTTTTAATAAATATATTAAAATAATACATATTTAGCATTGATTGAAATACAGCATATGATGCCATATATGCTAAAATTATTTTTAATCACCTATCTACTTACGTAATTTGCATTGGCTTCGTCATTTAAAGAAACGGGTTCAAAATTTGTACTAAACTCTTGTTTTCAATAAAAGAGTTCTATATTTGCCTAAACTCGTTTTTTTAACAAACGAGTTCTATATTTACATTGAATTTATCTTTTCAACGTATGAGTTCTTAATTTGTATTGAACTCGTATTTTCAACAAATACGTTCTTAATTTGCATAAAACCCGTTTTTCTAACGTACGAGTTTTATATTTATAATGACGTCCAAATTTGTACTGAACTCGTCTTTTCAATAAACAAGTTCTAAATCTGTACAAAACCTATCTTTTTAATAAATTAGTTCTAAATTTACATTGAACTCATCATTTTAAAAGACGAGATAAATTATGCAGCTTTGTGTTGTATAGACGAGATGTACTTGAGGATTTTATGTCATCACAAATTATAGTAATTCAATTAATAATTTTGGAGCCATGCTTTTTTAAGCAATATTTTTTAAATTTGATGTAGGCTAGACTTTGCCCTCCATAATTTTACTTATCAATTGTAACACCACTTTAGCATTGAATGAGTACCAAAAACCCGACATGCAATTGATGGGGTCTCCATCAATTTAAAAATAAAACTTAACAGTATAGATTTCAGACTATGATTTTTTATCTCATTCAATAATTTGAATAATGGAGACATTCCAAGATTCTCACTTTTGTTCATGAAATACAATCATAATTATAGATAGCTGGTACTAATAACTGACTATATAAATTATTGTTTGATAAAATAATTTATTCAAGATTAATTTACCTAGATATGAATAGGTATAACAACAATGTAAGCATATATAGAAAGAAGAGACAAAAAAATAAAAAAATAATATGAAATTATAAAAATTTATAACCATAAGCAAAAATATGTAGGATAATTTTATTTCACTATAAATAATGTTATTTCATATGTGGAATATCTGAGTGAGATGATTTGGTGCTGCTTAAATAAGTGGTCTCGAGTTTGGCGCATGAATCTGGGTTGTGTTATGTGGTAGGAAACTGTCGTAGCTGTGATCCCCTCTTGGCTTTCATTATAAAAATTAGTCTTAGTGTTGTATGACTTAAAGACGTATTTTCGTGTGTTTACGAGTTCGCTCAAGACAGCTCATGGTAAAAAAATCATAAATAAATAAATTTATGGTTATAAATTTATGAAATTTTTATTGTTATTTTTATAATATTGTTTATAAATTTATGAAATAAATTTCTACATATTTATAGTTATTTATAATTTCATAAATAAAAAATAAATTTATAGTTACAACCATAAATAAAAAATGATATTATTTATGACCATAAAAGGATATTATTTATTTCATATATTATTTTTATTATGATAATTTTTCATATTATTTCCTTATAACCATAAATAAATTTTATAAATTTATAACCATAAAAATTTATGATATTTATAATATTATAATTATGAATAAATTTATAATATTATTTCATAAATAAAAAATATATGAAATTACAAAATTTATTCATAAATAATATTATTTCATAAAAAATATTTATGGTTATAAAAATTTATTAATTTCTTATTTTTTTGCATGGTTATAATATGAAATAAATTTATAACCTTAAAATTCATATTATTTCATATAAATTATAATTATAAAAATACAACTAAGGAGATGAATAAAAAAAATGAAAATTTGATATTTTAATACAAGCACATCACAAAGTAGCCATTTCAGATTATTTAACACAATCAAGGTATTAATAGTTAAATGAGTATTTACCAAGTACCATATAGAGTTTATCCAAATACAAACCATTTTATAGTTTTTCCACAATCGGTTATTACCTTAGAATTGAATGGATAAGTAATTGCACGTCTCCATCAACAGTAAAGCTTAACAATTATAGATTTCAGACCTGACTTTTTTGTCTATCATTCAATAATTTGAATAATGGAGACACACCCACATCCTCACTTTTGTTCATGAGATAATACAATCACAATTAAATGAAAACTATATATTAGTATATTATATTAGAAAAACTCATTTTCAAGTTTCTATAATTCAACCTTTTTGACATTTTTTTCCGCTTAACTCTTTAAAATATTAAAATTAATCACCTACCCTATGAAAAACATGAAAACTGACCCCTTTTTTCCCCTAACAACTTTATCTGTCAGTTACTAACCCTTCCAACCCAGCTCCTATATTTACTTCTTAAAATATTAAAAATAACAATTTACACTATTCAAAATATGAAAATTGATCCATTTTTAACATCATGTGGTAATGACGATTTTCCAATATAGAATTTTTTTTTGTTGAAAAAATAAATTTTGTGATCCGGAATACTAAACACATGGTAAATATATAAATTAAAACGATTAAAACACGGAAACAAACGTCCAGTTAATACCATATAATAAACATTAATTACACATATAGTGGTAGATTAAAATTGGTTGTTATTAACATTATAGTTAGAATACCCTTTGGCTCTCGTTCATATAGCATCGCGATGACAGTTGATTTGATTTTTTATGCGATGCATTATATCACTTTGCTGCGTTCGAATTGCAAAACGCTAAAGTTGTATTAAAAAATGTTTTTACCTTATAAAACCTCTTCAATTAAAGAACATTCTCATTGGATAAAACCTTTGTAGTGAATATAAGATTTTAAGGCTAATCTTGAGCCATTATCCAAGTCGTTTAAAGAGAATATTTTTCTTCAAAATTCAATTAAAGATCCTTAGACTTGTTTTTTTTCTTTATTTTCTTCCCTTCATATTTTTCTAACAAACAAAACACAAGATTAATTAATTACCTCTCATTTATTCACCTCAATGGTAGTTTTTTGAAAAAAAAATAAATTTATTGTTAGGTTAGCATCTGTTAGTGTAAAAGTCATAATCTTCAAAAAACTTTAAAGGATGATGCAACATTCATGTTATTAGCAATATTGATCGTCTTAATACATATTTAATAATAAAAAAATGTCTAGAATACCTAAGATTTTAAATCTATAACATACTAACGAACATGATTCGATCTAATGATTATGTCAGATCAGTGCATTATACGAGTACCAAATATAATAAGCTTTGTAAAAATGTATCGATGATACAATTATCCGCTATAACAAATCGATAATAAAAACATGAAAAAATAAAGGCAAACACGGATCAATATAAAAAAAACCATTTTATTAGAATTGAAAACCTAAATCTGAGAAAGAAAACGATGAAATGAGTTATTTCTGACCAAGAATAATCATAAAAATCACTATCTTGTCAACTAGGCGTGTCTTGAAATGTGGTATCTTGAAGACACGATTTCTTAGCATTGAATAGACAAGTAATTAATGTGTGTGCGTCTCCATGAATTTAAATAAAGCTATACAATTATAGATTTCAGACTATGATTTTTTTTTTTTTTTGTCTATCATTCAATAATTTGAATAATGGAGACATACCCACATTCTCACTTTTGTTCATGAGATAATACAGTAACAATTAAATGAAAACTATACTATTATTATATTATATTAGAAAAACTCACTTTCAAGTTTCTATAATTTAACTTTTTTGACATTTTTTTACGCTTAACACTTTAAAATATTAAAATTAATCACCTACCCTGTGAAAAACATGAAAACTGATCCCTTTTTCCCCTAACAACTTCATCTGTTAGTTACTAACCCTTCCAACCCAGCTCATTAACCCTTTATACTATTCAAACTATGAAAATTGATCCATTTTTAACATCGTGTGATAATGACGATTTTCCAATAAAGAATTCTCATTTATTTTTTTTAAGAAAAATAATTTTATTGATATAATACATCGATAAAAACATATAATTAAAACGACTAAAAATTATAAAAGATGAAACAACATCCAAGTTAATAATATAAAGAAATGATTCAAAGTCTATATATTTGGTAGTTGAGTTTATACATTTGATATTACTATTGTGACTAGAATATATTGTGACACCCCTATCCACGAGGGTGCGTTGACAACCGTCGACTGCGGAAACTTTGTAAATATCCCAGTTGTATCGAATATACAATCATTTCCTGCATATTTAATTCACAAATATATAAAAATATATGCTATACATTATTTACATGTAAAATCTGAATATTTTATCCACAATATTTTAAACTAATTGAATAGGCCACAAACCGGCCTAAGTCATCATTGAGCTTCAAAATCAATTTCCTCCCCCTGCGCACTTGAAAAATAATTCTGGCACTTTGAGATGACGATGCCGAGTAGAAGATTCTCGCAAGGGTTTTCCGCTCAAATGCACATGCGGCGTGCCGCGTGATCGTATTTATTACAATTTATGCAACATTTATGTGTGATATTCATTATCATGCATGAGATCGACCCCTTATACTCACAGCACGAGTCCCAACCGACTCCCACGGCGCGCAATTCATAAGTGTGGAAATTAGCCATTGGTGTTGAACGATGACTTAAACTGATGGACAGCGCCGAATTTTGGTACATCATTTCGCGTTTTTCTTTTCTTTTGTGGGTCACGAATTTGGGTTTTGCACGGACACGCCACGCCTTTCCAGCATTTTTCGCGAGGAACTTACGCCGTCGGGATTCATGTCCTAGCTGTGAATAACATTTGATCTTTCACCTGGGGTGGCTCTACCCAACTTACTTCGACACAAAACACGTAATTTATCATTTTGATCATTTACACCCTTGTGAATCTCTGCCTTGGACTTTGTTCCATTTCCGACTCTCGAAGCCTTGTTCACCACATGGGCCCGTTTCAGCGTCTCTGGCTGCAGAGCTTGGCGTGATGTGGCCGTGCACATGAATGCACTTGATCTTGATACATTTGCCTTCATGTTACATGTATATATGAGTGCTGTAAAACATTTACATACTATGGATAATTATAATTTTACATATAATCGTCGCCTGATACTGTTCATAATTAGCATGCATTAACACATAATTCTCACACATTGCATGTTATTCATAAAAGCGCAATACTAACAAAGGTCACAATCTTGGACCATCTAACCTTGAAGTACCTCACGGTCCTTCGAACTGAACAGTTTGGTTTACACATTCATTACAATCATTATGTATCACAAAGCAAAACAGCCAAACCTGAGGAGCTGCTGAGGTCTCGGGATCAAACCAAACTCGAACTCGATGCAGCCCCCCCTTGAAAAGCAGATCCACGAAATCATCACTAATTTGTCTAAAAACATATTAGAAGATTAGGTCGAGAACTGTAAAAGCAGTCTCGAAATTCAACACAGACTATCTAAAAACAGTCCAAAAAATTCCTAAACAAGTCAAATTGGGAATTTGAAATTTACGACCTTTCATGGCCTCTAAGCAAATCCCAGTCATTAATGGTCTTTAGGCTAGAAATATCTAGTAAGGAAATTCTCACCACGTCTTAGAGTTTAATAGTACTAAGGTGATAACTCATCAAAGTAGCTACAAATCGTGTAGATCGCTTTTAGCTACGCTCCCGGTAAAAACCTACGATTCGATTTCCATAAATCTTACACAAAAGTGGAAAAAAAGAAAAAACAAACAAATATCTCTCCCTTTCTAACGCTCTCCCTCCCTGTCCGTTTTGACTTTTCTTCTCGTTTTTTTTTTGTTTTTATTTTTTTTAATTTTTTTATTTATTATTATTATTATTATTATTTGGATATATAGCTCATATGGACTCATTAGGATCTATTATATCCCAAAATTTTTATTTATTTTCAATTTACTTTATTTTAAATATGAATTTGACTCAAGTCATTTCGACTTTCGAGATTTTTCGTAAAAATCTGTCTGCGAAAGTCACATTGATAACTTATCACGGAAAATCGTAAAATATTCCGCTTGTTTTAGAATTTGATGAAACTTTTCTGGGTCACTAAATTTCACAAGACGAATTTAACGGCGTGGTCCATTTCATCATCCAAGATCTAGAAATTTTCCAGTTTTTAACCAAAATTACCGTTTTACCCTTTTTCGAAAATTCGGATGTTATGAGGTTTCACATATATTTTGCTTCAATTCTGCAATATACTGATGATCATTGATTAGATTTTGCCTCTAATCATATATACTTTACTAATTCGAGCCGCCCAAACACTAAAAGTTGTATTAAAGAATGTTTCTACCTTATAAAACCTCTTCGATTAAAGAACATTCTCATTGGATAAAACCTTTGTAGTGAATATAAGATTTTAAGGCTAATCTTGAGCCATATCCAAATTAGTTCAGAATATTTTTCTTCAAAATTCAATTAAAGATCCTTAAGCACTTCTTCTCTATTTATTCCCTTCACCATGCTCTAACAACAAAACACAAGATTAATTAATTACCTCTCATTTATTCACCTCAATGGTAGTTTTTTTTTTTTTTTTTGAAAAGAGATAGATTTATTAATTTAAGTTAGCAATACAATCGATAATAAATCACAATACTAAAAACTTTAAAGGATGATCCAAAATCCTAGTTAATAGCAAAATGGATCATCTTAATACACATTTGATAATAAAATATTGTCTAGAATACCTAAGATTTTAAATATGCAATATGTTGATGAACATCATTTGATCTGATAACTCTATCGGATCGAACTTTATCATTTGAATTGCCAACGCAAAAATCTGTAAAGAAGTTAACCGTCAATGATACAACCACCCGTCACAATAAATCGGTGATAAAAACACAAAAAAATAAAGACAAATCCAAATCAATGTAAAAAAAACCATTTTATTAGAATTGAAAACCTAAATCTAGGGAAGAAAATGATATAAGGGATGATGTTTGGCCAATAATGACCATAACAATAACTTGCCCTCTCTAACGACAAAGGCCTGAAACATAAAAGTAGGATGGGTGGCTTGGCATAGCTTTTATTAAATAAACAATTATAGAGGGCTTTTTATAATAATATTATTATTGAAAAAAAATACTTTTTTAAATATGGTACAAAAATAAATATTTAGAAATCTATGGTACCTATTATCAACTAGGCTCCACATGGAGGTCATGTCTTCAAGACACGATTTCAGTATAAGACTGCGAAATCGTGTTTTGAAGACACTATTTCAATGTAAAATTGAAATCGTGTTTTGAAGATATAATTTCAATGTAAAATCTTGAAATTGTGATTTAAAAACACGATTTCAGTGTAAAAATATGAAATCGTAGGTGTTTTCTAAACACGATTAGTGTAAAATTGTAAAATCGTGTTTTAAAGACACGATTTCGAGTGTAAGTGTGCGTCCCAAGGCGCAGGCCCAGCTAGCAGCGCCAGGCCGGGAGTCCGTTGACAACCCGTCGCCCGCGGAATACTCGTGAATGTCCGAGTAACCCGACATCACTCAATCGGGCGAGAGTCTCCTTTGTACGGGAGTTCTACCCCAGTCACGAACTGTCCCGAACAATCCGCAGGCATCACCAAGATTATCGATAAAATAAGCGGCCCACTTGTTTGCATCAACACTCATAAAATATATCCCAACTATATACAATAGTTTCAAGAGTTAATAAATCACTCTTACCAACATATATAAAGTTTGTTTAACTGCATATTATACAAAATCATTACTAAGCCACAAATAAACAACTACAAAAAAATAGTCTCTGGCATGCAGTCTGTCTTATCATATTTTCAAATAGTGATCCCTCGCGGTGAAATGGCTTAGATAGTGATAATTTCCTATATGGGTCACTCCTCGCTAAGTGCACATGTGCATGGCAAACACTCACATTGACGATTTCTTGAACCTACTTGAATGTCTGCACTTGATAATCCATGTCGAGTCCTCTTGACTCCCTTACATATGCCTAAGCCGAATGCAGTAAAAATATCAGTTTTCAAAACAAAAGCTTTTTGTTCTCGGCTCACTGCAATTTAGGTAAATATTGGACTACCCTCGATCCGAATTGGTTGGAGAACTTCCGAAACAGTCATGGTCCTTATCCGAGAGTGATGTTGGTAAGATATAACCCATTCTTGGAAAATCTTCGCTGAAATTCATTTCTGAAAACTTTTCATTTTGTTTAATTTCATGTCATGCACTTACACCTAGTATTCTAGGTTGCCCCAATGCATATGGAATGCATAATGCTAATCCCAACACATTCATGTTAATATATTCACATTCATATATATATATATATATATATATATAAACATAATTAAATCACATAAATCATGTTATGCAAATTCACCATCAATTACACCAAAATTAGCTCACATGAGCTAATTAACAAACACAAGCAATTCATTTTGAATCACTTAACATCATAAAAATTCATACAAAAATATTCATGTCACTATTCACGTGAACAGTGAAACCCTCGGGTTCTTGTTCACCAGGCGTATAATAGGAATTTTCTCACTCGGTTCAAAGCACGAGATCAGATTTGTAAACAAAACAAGTATGGGATTCTGGCTCCATTTGACTCTTGTAGAAGAATATAGAGTAGGAAAGATCACTCCTCTTGGGTTAATCGGGCTGTGGAATTGGTGTGCAACGTGGCCTCGGCTGCGTCAGAAGGTAACTCCTTCTTGTGAGAGCCCGAGAAGGTCCGATCGGCCGGAATCCTAGAGAGAAAGTGCACATCTCTCTCTGCAAAATATGAAAATCCGGCCCACCCACCTCTAGTCCCGACTGCGCCGGTCTGCCTCATTTTGTGCTCTTTTGAAGAAGACAAGCCATTTGCAATTTATTAAAGCTGCCGTTATGAGTCCAATTCCACTGTGTCAATTCTCTTGGTTTTGACAACTTTGCTATCTCGGCAGTTCGTTTCGTCATCTCTCACTCCATGACATGTCACATGAGTACATATAATTGGTGACTTTTGTCACATCACATGTGGTTTCTGACAGGACACTGGTGCCTCGGCGATGCAAATTCCGTTGTCTTGGAATTCGGCGAAATTAAATCATGGTAGCTAGATTTCGCGAGGCGATTCAACGAGTGAGAATCCGTTTATAAATCAGGATCTAGAAAAATTTCGGGTTTTACCGAAATTCTTGTTTACCATTTTTCGGAAAGGTGGAATTTTCTCGGGGTCTTACAAACCTCCAGCTTTATAAAAGGGAGTTGGGGACCTCGATAAAAGCTTGGCCCACAATGAGACCTACCCATTCACGGCATTTGAGAAGCGAGACCGAGTGAAATCACCATGTCGGAAGTCAAGAGTGATATAGGCGGCCGAAAAGCTCATGTAAAGGAAAAGTGCCCAATCTCCGCAGTCATACGGATTAGGAAGAAAGATGCGATGCATGATCCACGACTCCTCATTCTCCCTTAAGGTCGGTCCATGATGAGAGAAGAAACTCCTCGCGATGAGAAAGATAACGTATCACCATCCAACGAGGAAAGTAACCACTATTTTCCTCTTATAAATATCGACCCATTCCACCACAAAAAAGGTATGCAACAATCACGCAATAGAAAACAATTGAATTCTTTTTCATAAGAAAGAAACTGACTTAGCCAGCCAGACGGCCGAGCACACCCATTGGATCGCACTTTTGTCTGAGATTCGGGTTGCACGACAATCCGATCCATCAGATCGGCCCAACGGCCTCAAGAGGCTCCAGCCTAGTATCGGTAAAAAAAATCACCATCAGTTTGGTGCGTGCGTAGAGCAGCCAGTTCCTTTACGAATAAAAGCGAATTCTCGGTGGTGATGGTATCTTTGAAACATGGCGATCCGCCAACCCCTTGGGATGCAAGACTAATAAAAGCTGACCTAGATGGTCGATGCGCGGAGGCGCTCTCGAAACTATACAAGCCAATATTGATGAGGTGGAGGCGCTTTGTCTCGCCAACCAACGTCTACTGAGAGACTTGGAGGAACTCACCCAACAAATGCAGTGGCAACAGGAAGAATGACAACACCACGACACTCATCGGGATCTTTGAAGAAGGAGAAACTGTAGACGGGGGCTTCGATCCTTATAAGCCCCGAGTAGAGCGCAATGAGGGGGATTCCGTGTTAGGGACAATGAGCAATGGACCCACCCACCCTTTACCAGTCGGAGATAGGGGCAGTCGTTGGGCTTGACGTTCAAGGACATCTAGCGAGCTGTGCGCTTGAAGCAGTGCGAAAAAAACGAGCTTAGTCTCCATGGATGTTAGTACGTTAAACAAAGTTCTAGTTCCACCTGATAGAAATTTTACTTCCCTCTCCCAACAAAGTTCAGAATGCCTCAAATCGAAACGTTCAATGGAACGAAAGATCCCGTGGACCACCTCAATACCTACAAGAATCAAATGGTGCTCCACGGGTACGGGGACTTTGTTAGATGCGAGGCTTTGTATCCTGCCTAAAGGCGGCTTTAGCACAGTTGTAGTCCCAGCCGTCGATCTCATCCTTTAGAGAGCTATCCATCGCGTTCGTCTCCCACTTCATCGGAACTCGGACATACAGGAAGCCGAGCTATCACTTGCTGACCATAGCGGGGCACGGGAGGCACGAGGTCACATGTCGAGGTTTAACGGAGTCTTTAAAGGTAGAAATCCGGTTTGAAGTTTTCCATCACCGCTTTCATGCAGCCCGGCTCGTGTGCAGTCGAGAAAAGACACGATGTTTTTCCATCTCAAGAACCTCGGGCAATCATAGGCCAGGGGTGCTGTAAAGCGGAAGTACATCGGCGTGAGGGAAGCCCTTTTATCTAAGCGGTGAAGAAGAGGAGACAGAGATAGATCCCCACGAAGGGACATAGAAACGAAGGGTCTCGGGCAGGCAACATCATGGGTAGCCAGGCCCACCTAGCCGAGCTATAACAGCGATATCCCACCTCGTGATTCACCCATGACGACCTCGGGTCGCGCGGGTCTACGTGAGGCCGCGACACGAAAATTTTTAAGATGGGTCTCTCCCGGATGAAACAGGACCAGCGAAGAGACCTAACTAAGTATTGTGAATTCCATAGGGATCATGGACATCGAACAGATGATTACATCCAATTGAGGAAGGAAATTAAATACCTGATTCGATGTGACATTCACCGCCGGCCGTGGCCTTAGAAGGCGGGACCCGGGGCGCGCCCCGAATCTGCTCGTCGGCCAGTGCCAACTGGCACCGAAGCCTTTGGGGGAAATCCTTGCTGATCTGGGAGCGGAGATTTGTCGCGGGGAGGAGAGTCAGCTCGGCTTGTAAAAACCATCTATGGCAACATCAAAATAGGGGAGATGCTAGAAATACAAGAAGTATCCAAACTCCCTCGGCTAGACACCACCATAACTTTTTCGGACTCTGACATGGAAGGCTACCAGCATCCTCATGACGATCATTGGTAGTAAAAGCATCTGCTTGACAAAGCGATGCCTGAGTCTGGTTGACAATGGAAGCTCGATTGACATCGTCTTCGCGTCAGCCTTCGATAAGATAGGCGTTGGAAGGGAGAAGCTAGATGGGTCAGCGCCCTTTCTTGGGTTCTGCGGAGAAAAGTCTTGCCACAGGGTCGATACAGGCGGGTGCTCACTTGGGAGATCCCGGAGTGGGGGCCTGACAATGGTGAGATTCCTCATAGTGGATGCCCCATCAGCTTATAACATACTACTAGGCAGACCTTCCCTCAACACCATGAGAGCCATCCCTTTCGCCTATCATACGGTTATCAAATTCCCCATTGCTAATGGGGTAGGAATGGTTCGAGGAGATTAGCGCATAGCCAGGGATTGCTACTCGGCATCTATGAAGCAAAAAGCGGTAGGCAGTGTCTACATGGACGAGCTCGACATGAGAGATGAGATGAGCACCCGGCCTACACCCTCAGAAGAGCTAGAACCGGTCTGACTTGATGAGCAGGCGAACATCGTCTACATTGGATCAAAGACCAGCGAAGATATCGGGGACCTCCTGCGTCCACTTCTTGAAGCGAGGCATGAAAGTATTATTTAGACGGGAGGATATGGGGAGGTGATCCGTAGTGATCACACCTGTTTGAACATCGACCCCTCCTTCAAACCTGTCAAGCAAAAAAGAAGGAATTTCGCCCTAGAAAGGCAGAAGGCGATCGATGAAGAAGTTAACAAACTTCTACAAGCCAAAGCTATCTGAGAAGTGGAATACCCTGACTGGTTGGCTAACGTAGTCCTCGTCAAAAAGGCAAACGGAAAATGGCAACTCTGCATCGACTTCACCGATATCAACAGAGCTTGTCCGAAATATAGCTTTCCCCTACCTCGGATCGACTGATGATGGACACCACGGTAAGGCCCTTTGAGCTACCATTTATGGATGCTCTCGGGATACAACGGATTAGAATAGACCCAGTGACCAAGAAGACCTAGTTCATAAGCGGGCAAGGTATTTCACATTGCAGGTGATGCCCTTCGGGTTGAAGAGCGCGAGGGCCATATCAAAGAGCTAGTAAACATAATGTTTGAAGCAGTTGGAACATCTATGGAGGTATATATAGATTTATCTTGGTAAAGTCGGTTAAAGTAGGAGCTCCATAGCCCACCTAGTGAGTCGTTCCAAGTCTGAAGAACTATAACATGAAGTTAGAAATTTGACCCAAGTGTGCCTTGAGTCTTAGTGCGGAAAATTCTTAGGTTTTCATGGTGACAATAGGGATAGAGGAAAATCGGATAAGATAAAGCCGTCTTTGGACGTGCGCCCGCCAGCACCAAAGAGATTCAACGTTTGGCCCCGGGAGAATAGTTTCTCACGAGCCACTTTGTATTTAGTCGACAGTCTTGAGCCATTCTTCCATAAAAGGGCGCTGCTGGGATGCCGGTCACGAAGCGTTCTCGACCCAAGCGTGTCTGAGCCCCACACACATCTGGTAAGCCCCTCAGGAGAACTCCTTACCCTTTATTTGGCGGTTTTAGATTTCTCAACCGGCGCGCCACTGGTCGACGAAATGGAATCGGCGCCGGTCTCTTGCTACAGGTGAGGCTGAGGGGAGAGGCGGAGGGAAAGTGCAGATGGAAAAGTTGATTCTTGGTAACCCTTTGCCATAAGGCCCGACCATATTTCGAGCTCACACTATTGAAGTCCCCAGCGGGAACACCCAATGTAGCCAGATATTGCACAAGCCGAGACCTTGGAGAGGCGATAAAATGGGCGAAAGAGCTTAGTGAGTTCAGCGTGGTACAATGGGGACGACCGGTCAAAGGCGGGGTTTTAGCGGACTTCGTCGTGGAATTCACCCTTCAGTACCGAGCACATCCTATCGAACTACTCGATTGCGCGACTACCCATGGAGGCTGGCAAAGTCGATAAATTCGCCCGATTGAGGAAGCGGGTTGCGGAGTCTAGTCGACCTTCTCGGGCGGGATTAGCGTTAAAAAATTTTCTATAGATTCGGTTCAAGCCTCAACAACGAGGCCGAGTGCAGACGGTCATAAGCGAGGCCAATCTTGCTGCTCTATGGAAGGCGATCAGGCGGAGATGTGCGTGACTCCCGGTGGTGGTAAACGGATAGAGGAGATCCCTCTGGCCCAGGAGGTGAAAAAATGATCCTTTACCTCAAAAAGGTGCGAGAGTTGCTTCAAAATTTTACACGAGTTCAAATCAGGCATGTCCCAAGGATAGAGAACACGCGGGTGGACGCCTTAGCAAAGCCGCGGCATTTTATGGGAGGATCTTGACCAGTCGGTGAGCCTTCCCGAACCCTCATTGAGAATCGATGGTGAAGAGGTGTCCCCGGTAATGTCCGAGCCCAGTTGGATGGACCCCATCTGGGATTACTTGGTGGATGGAACCTTGTCAATCGATCCAAAGGAGGACTCTAAGCTTAGGAATAGGTCGGCTAGATTCGCCATTCATCGGGGAAACCTATATAGACGAGGCTTTTCGACACCCATTCTTAAATGTGTGGGAAAGGAAGATGCCAATTACGTGCTCAGAGAGGTGCATGAAGGTATCTGTGGTAACCATATCGGAGCCAGGTCCTTGTGTAAAGACAGCAAGAGCAAGGGGATATTATTGGCTGCAATCTCAAGATGCTACGAATTTGGTAAAAAAATGCAAGATACGGTAGAGCATGCTCGAGGATCCTCACCTCCCTTAGAACTCACCGACCTCAATCACAAGCCCTTGGCCTTTTCACTTGATTAAGGGGCTTGCATGCGGGACCTACGCATTGGGAAGGGCCAGTGTAAGTTTATTATTGTAAGGGTGGATTACTTCACCAAGTGGGCGGTAAGGAGAGCCATTAGCAACGATCAGAAGCGAAGGTCGTCAACGTTTGGCGTTCCATCATTTGCGGATTCGAATCCTAGAGCTCTTGTATTTGACAATGAAACGATTAGACAATCTCGTATTGAGAGATTTGCAGCCGAGCTCGGTATCAAGAATTACTACTCATCCCCGACTCATCTGTAGTCTAACGGGCAAACATAAGTCACTGTAAGGACTCTTAAGGCAACGCTAAAGATTAAACTGGAAAATCTAAACGGAAAATGGGTAGAATACCTCCTCGAGTGTTATAGATTAACGGAACTGTAAATCGGCAGCCAAAACCCCATTTTGCTTACTGGCGTTTAATACGAAGTGGTAGCTCGTCGGGGTTAGGCTAAAATCACCAGAGTTGAGTTGGAAATCTTGAGCACAACGAGGAGATTCTCTTTTCAGAACACGGACATCTTAGAAGAAGCGAGCACGCCACAAAGTGTGCCGAGGACCCTATCCTGGGGAGAAGGCTGACAAAATGTCGACGGAAGGGTTGGGGCGAAGTTTTTAGGCCGGTGACTGGATTCTAAAGAAATTCTGCCGTCAAGGAAAGAAGACCCCACACACGGGAAGCTAGGACCTAGCAGAAGGACCTCTCTATTGGTTTCGTGAATAGTCCAACCTTGCATTCATGAACTTGAATGGGGAAACGCCTTGCCACACTCTTGGAGCGTTGAGCACCTCGAGGGCGTTTCTACGATAGACCTCGGTGCGCTTTTTAATAAGAAATTCACAGTTTTATTATAATAACAGTCTTTGTGTTCATTTTCGGCCTCATTAATATTCTCATAGATCAATAAAAAAAAAGAAAAAAAAGAAACAAACATCAAACAAGTACACACGTTTCCAAAGGGTGTACTTTATTTCATTTTATCTCGAGAGATTTGTCAGGCAAAGCTCCATTTTCTACATCTGAAGCTATAATCGACAAGACTGGATTCTATTCACATATTAGCACCGATTAAGGCGAAAACCACAAGAAAGGGAAAGAGAAAGAGAAAGAGAGAGAGAAAGAAGAGGAGAAAGAGAAAAGGAAAAGGAAGAAGAAAGAGAAAAGGAAGGAGAAGGAGAAGGAGAAAGAGAAAAGGAAGGAAGCAGAAGAGGAAAAGAAAGGAGGACAGGTATAATGGAGGAAGTGGGACTTAAAAATATCCCCTCTAAGCATACACTTCCCCTCAGAATCGTTCCGGTCAGTTCCATCAATGGGCGGGACTAGGGAACAGCCGCAGCTCCCACGGAAGGAACTGGGAAAAACACAGCTCTTACAAAGGTAGGCATCGAGCCAAGCGTCGGGCGGGGTCACCAAACGGCCCCATGCAGTGGCAGTCAGGCCGAAACCCACATCATGAATGAACTCCAGCAGCATCGAGAGGGAGAGGAAGAAGGTTGCGAGCGGGGTATGATATAGACCGTCAAAGAAAGGAAGCAATTTATAAAGAAACCCAGACGCCTAGAGAGCCACGCAGTCTGTTCCGATTCTCTGTGAGAACTGCATTAAAATCACGCATGCCTTCCACCCCAGGAGAAGAAGAGCGAAGAAGTGATGTAGCTCGAAGCCTTGTAGGCTGATTTGAGGTAAGTAGCGAGGGCCATGTAGCTTAGGAGCAGCAGCAGCTCGAGAGAGCGCTTTTGCAATTTCCAGTTCGTAAGGGTGTATAACTCGGTTCATAAGAGGAGCATGACGGCTCGAGAAGGCGAGTAGCCAGGAGCCATGTAACTCGGGGAGCCTTGTGGCTCGGTTCAAAGAAGGCCCAGTAGCCAAGGGCCTGGCCTTAGCTGATGAGCTTAAAGTCATACATTTAGTCCATTTTTCGATTGATTTCTATATAACAACGGTTATATCTTGCGAAATATGGAATAACTCCGCAAGCGCTATACAGCGGGAAATTCAAGAAAGAGGATATTCTGCGAGTGGAAGGAGGCTGAGAAGAGTGGTGGCGGGGCTGACCTGGCTAATTTGAGCGATGTCGCAGCGGGAGAGGTGCACGAGGGAGAAAGAATGGGATGTCGCGGCCTTGTAGCGGTAATGAAGAATCACATCAAGGTCGCAACCCGCAAGCTCCAGTCCGGAACGCCAGGGCAATTGAAGAGGCGAAACGAAGCGAGGTCGCAGCGAAACTCCAAGTCAAGCAACCATAAATTAATGAAGAACAAGACATGATGTCGCGACACCATTTCGGTCGCTGACGAGAAGTGAAAAACCCGGCTTGATAGACATGGAGGTCTTGACACGGAATAAGTCGTGACCTAAAATTTTCAAGAGGCGGAACGCCTCCAGTCGCGACATTTTAGAAGAGGTCGCGACATCAACCTTTACATCGAGAATTGTTCCTAGGTGTGTCGGAGAGATTGATTTGCAAAGAGGTGGTCGCGGCGTCATTTAAGAGGTCGCGACGGAAGATGAACCTTCTTTAGGAAGAATGGATGAGTGATTGAAACCCAGTGATGTCGCGACCAAATAAAGAAAGCCTGCGACGTATCGCTGAGACAAGCGAGGTTGCGACAAAGAATCGAGGTTGCGACATAGGAAGAGCCAAGGGATGCTGAGGCAGAGGCTCGACCAAATAAAACTTACGAAACCAATGCTTGGGCAATTGATGTCGCGACAAGAATAGAGGGATTCGCGACATTAACAACCAAATGGGCGGAGTTAATGCAGGAAATCCACAAGGAGGCGCATCAAAGTTAGGGCCCGACTTGAGGAACCTGCAAATAGCCGGCCGCTGCTGAAGAAGCGACTCTTGGAGGCTCAAAGCAGTGGGCGCTGGGCTCGTACATTTTATTTTCTTTTTCTCTGTTTTTATTTTGAATTCAGATTGTTATTTCTTTTCAAATTTTGGTTCAGATTAATTATTAAGTAGACTGAATAAATTCTATTCGCCTGGTCTTTGGATGAGTACGAAGTCGGACAAATTTTTAGGTCGATTTCGTTGTGCGTCACGGTAGGTTTATCGTGAATTAGAAGCGTTGTAGATTGTATTAAGTGATTTTGAGAAACCGACTTCCCCATTGAGACCAGGCTCGTTGTTCAGAGATTTCGTAACAAGTGAAGTTAGCTGGAAGCTATTGAAATTGGGTTTATGAAATCCCTTGTTTAGGTTGCAGAATATTCCATGTGTCGTCTAATCATGGCGTTAAATCTCATCTATATGATAGGATTGTTTCAGTAACTCTGGTTTCCGGGGCCTCTGGTGACACTGGGGAGGAGGCGTTCTAGTGATGTTCATTTCTCGAAAATTGTGGAACTTTGATATTCAGGGATCATCAGTACCTCTGTGATGTAGTAGATGAGTCAGTCATTCTCCATGATAAGTTTAGTTGACTAATTACATCGATTGAAAGCGAAGTTCATCAATTGACAGGTAATTCAAATAAAAGTTGTTAACTTGAGATCTGTCAGAAAGATCGATTCATTTCGGTGAGAAGAAACGGTAAGTGCAAACCGTATTTATACTATGTGTTGGGAGCTTCAAAAGTTTCGATTCCATCGTCGAATTGATATTGAAAAGAAAAATATCGAATGAGGAAACCAGGTTCAAAGGCGTAAAGTTATCAAATATATGTATATTTTGAAAGAACAGAATGGGATAATGAATCTTTATAGGAGGGTTCTCCATTGTGGATTCTGACAGATTTTACCTATTCTTGACAGTTTAAATCAATGGGTTAATAAACTTAATTCAGTGATGTAGAATTAAATGTTCTAATATGGTATTTTTAATATACTAAGAATAAACATTCGATCTGATTGTTATTTTAGATTTCAGTTTTAATGCATTTAGTTATTAAAATGCTTTTCTTAGTTTTATTATTTTTAAGGTTGCTAGAATATTTCAGGAATTGCTATGAAGTCAAATAGTATGAGATTCCGGTAGTCGAGGGTGGTTGATTGAGAATTCGCCGACGAGGATAGGGCACTTCACGGGATGATGACTTGAAAAGGAGTATTTTCTCCTAAACAAATTCCGTGGAAAATAAATAGAATGCATGTTTGAATTGTTGTTTGGGAGTACTTTGTGGATGTTAAGACTTTGCAAAATTGGCATAGAGGTGATATGGCCTGTCGATCATCAAATTTAGGGCGAAGTGGGACTAAGGAAGCGACTAGATTGCAGCAGGCAAGTGCGGGGAAGAACAAGGCACGGTCGAGGCGAAGGATTATGTAGCGACGGAACATTTGTGTCCTTGACGGAACTGTTTTGGAGTGCGACAAGAACAATTCCTTGAAAGAATAGTGAAGGTCGACAATAACTATGTCATGAGGTACTTGTTGACCAAAGGTAGAAATGTCGGATGTCATGGCTTTGATGATATATTGTCCTCCCACAACTTACTTATGTCGCGACAAACAATAATAAGTCGCGACATAAGGAAAGTGTGCGACGGAATAACACCATCTGCCCTTCATTTAATGACAACACACAATTCACGGCTGAGAAATTTAAGTCGCGACAAAGCCCGAAATTAAATGGAAGTAATAAAGTCCACAATGAGTTGAATTGCAAATGTTGAAACTCCACTCCCACCACTATTTCATTCCTTTAAACAAATACAACTCTTCATCTTCTCCTACTCTCTGGTTTTTCAATTCTTGCAAACCCTAGATCCAAAATTCTTCCTAAAAACCTTCCTATTCCTCAAATGGCCGGACCGTCAACCCTCGTCCCAAATCTAAGCGAGATCATGGAAAAATATACTCAGCACGAAGGAGAAGCCGTCGGGAACCAACGAGGGGAGAACTGCCAGTGGAACGCGAGGAAGTTCAGCGGTTTCAAGCGTGAGAGAAAAAGGGGAAAGAAAAGCGACAAAGAGAAGAGGAAGGCGAATTAAGTGTAAGAAGAAGCTTTCTCCATACGGAAGAAGTACTATGCCGGTAAGGGTTTGTCGGAGAAAGGAAGCCCGGCAAACTTCGTCTCACCTTCGGAACTAATAGAACAAAGAGGTTGAAACCCGCAAGCATCCGAGTCTCAGATCTAGCGACGAGTAGTTAGAAATTCTACTCCAACTTTGGTAGGAGGAAGGATAAATGTTTATGTCGGAGGTTTGGGTGCGTATGGGCGAGAACCATCGATGAAATGTACGGAATGGAAGGCGAAGCATGGATCAAATTCGAAGATATAGAACAAGCCCCAATAGTAGAAGATTGCAAGAAAGTTGACCAGACCGGTAAAGGGAAGTGGAAGAAAGGAAAGGAGAGCAAAGACCATAAACGAGATTTAACGGAAGGCGAAGGTATGGTTTACTTCACGGCCTGGTATGGTTCAAACGAAGCATGTATGCGCGCGATGCGAGAGCGAGAAGCAATCATTCTTTTATGCTATGGTGAAGGGGTACAAGATTAATCAGGGATGATCATTGAAAACTTCGATAATGAGATACCATGAAGGGAATAAAAGGGTTTGATCCCTCACCCGGCAGCTATCGCGAGGCTATGTTGAAATTTGGTGTAGAGAGGCTTAGGGAAGAGAGAAGAATGCCCCAAGGTTTCACTTCTTTCGATAGGGAGTAAGCAAAGGGCCTAGGAATCCAAAGAAGGAGTTACCATAGAAGCGAATCAAAGAGAAGAAAGTAAGGAATGCAAGGCAGAAAGAGGACACCCTTACGGTTGCGGATCAAGAAGAAGAATCCGAGAAGCACATCCGAGAAGAGAGCACCTTTATGTTTTGGACGAGAACAAGGATGGAAGCCCTATAAATTTCGACCCAGCACCGGCTCTCCTCATCGGGAACAGAGATTTTCGAGAACCTGGTGAAAGTTCTAAGGGAGCTCAGGGGAATAATCAAATAATATAGATGCTCAGTTCCATTCAGAAGAGAATGGAAGAAAGGGAATGGGAATGGAGCCTCCAACAAAAATTCAGAGAAGAAGTATATGAAAAAGAGCTGAAAAGAAAAGATCAGCAATGGGAAGAAGAAATGAACAGAAGGGAAGAGTAGATGAAGGGATCTGGAGCATCAAGAGGGAAAAATTCAAGAAGAAATGGAGAGAGATCACGATCTTTTGAAGAAGTTGCAGGCCCGAGCCATGAGTCACACAACAATCAATATGATTGTGATTCTCAACCTCTAACAATCATAAAGAAAAGGGACTCAGATCAGGAAGCCAAAACTATGGAGCAGATCAAGGGATTCAAATTCCTACACATGTCGATGTTCGAGGACGTTTGGAGAAGAGGTGAAGGAAAGAGATAGGCTTGATGACAGATGCCTTCGGAAAGAAAAGAGTCACGGCTCGAAAATTTGGATTTGATCCCAGCAATAATCTTTCAAATTTTTTAGAAGTCATGATAAAATGGAGAACACGATGAACACATTGGGGAAAAGACAAGATGATCTGAACAAAAAGGTTGATCTCACCAACGAATTGATCCTTGAAGAGCAGGATAGAGAGAGAATATGAAGAAGAAGAGAAGCTGAGTGAAGTTTCCCAGAATTTCTCTTTCTCTAATTTGGCTACCCTTGATACGGATCCTCGACATCTTTGCTCCTCCCCCAAAATTCAAAAAATAAATCTTCCATTGATTTATCCTTCTCTTCATCTCTTCGGTGTTATTCTCGACTTTTTTACATCAAATCATGAATAAAATAAGAAAATTTGTTAAAAGGAAATGTTTGATGTTGCTTGCCAGTTAATATTGTTACTTTTTGCTTGAATTGTTACGAGAATAACATTAGGATTTAGTTCAGAATGAAAATGCTGACATATCATAATCTGAACTAGTTGGAAGTAGTTTTGACTAGAAGATAATTTGAAACACAAATAATTGCGAGAATAAGAGGCGGAATGACATATAATTGAATTGAAACACAAATTGCATAATTGACTTGAGATTTGGGCGTGGGTCCAAGATAAAGGAAAGTCATACAATTGAAGGAGCAAAATATGTTTTTACGAGTTTGTAGTATAACGGTAAGCGAAGAACTGGTGAACCTTAAATCATGAAACTCCTCATCAAGCTGAAACAAGAGTCAAGGACATCCCTTAGGGTTAGTCACGAGTTAATCGAGCAGATTCTAGAACTTCAGATTATTGATCAAGGCGAAATCCTTGGTGATACGGCTAACAAGAAATGATCATGACCATCCTTGGCAGTTTGAGCCATTCTAGCCACCCTTATTTATATGCTTATGCATACACCTTAGTTCCTGAATTTGAGCCAAAACAATCATATCTTAAAACAAGCCATTGGAAATCCCGAGCCATCCTAGATAATTAATCCCCCAGTAAAGAACCTCTGATTAGCCAAAATTTAAAGAAGGAGGAAGAGATAAAGTTTGGGGGAGTATGTATTTTTTTTTGGGAACTACAAAAAAAAAAAAAAAAAGTACAGAAAGGGGTGAAGAGAAAAAGATCTAAAGTAGGAAGATACAACAGAAAAGAAAGCTTAAAGGAAGAAGTTTTTTGTCTTGTGGCCTAACTCTCTTGAACAATTAAGTTCTTAGAGGTGTTTCAACACTTAGTACCACCAATGCCAGCGGTATGGGAGTTACTAACTAAAGTTCGCTAGAGTGTTAAGCCTAAAAGCGAGCATTACTATTCTGCGAATGGTGACGGAGAAAAAGTTCCAACAGTGTGAAGTACAAATGAGAAATGGGAATGAAACGATTTTCAAGCGAATCGAAGATACCCCGAGATGAAGTTTGGGGAATCTGAATTCAAGAAATTGCAAGGAAAAGAAGACGACGATTAAGTAAGAAAGGAGAAAGTGCAGGTAATCTTAACCTAAAAAGTTCAATGCATCCCACAGACCAGGCGACATTACAAACCTAAAGACGATGGATCTTGAAGGTTGAATTACCTACATTGAGTGGAGATCAATATGAACATGACATATGGAATTTGGAAAATCTTGAAAGGATGGCGTGATGGACCTCGAAGGGTTAGCCGGCTCACTAGAGAAAAGAAAGAGGAAGAGGAACCAACCTACTTTTGACGGGATCATTTATTATCTTTTTGTTTATAAACAAATTCAACAATTTAGTTTTGTACGAGTTGAAGTAGAGACAACCTTCATACGGACTTGAAGCTAGATATACGAGAAAAGAATGCAATTCTAGTCTTTCAATTAAATTGGTTGCAAATTTGCAAAACAAAACAGAAAAATGTCCTTTTTTTTTAGGACAAACAAATCTTTTCTTTTCTTTGCTGGAATGACAAAATTTAAGTTGGGGAGTTTGATGAGCTTAAAGTCATCTATTTTCAGTCCATTTTTACGATTGATTTCTATCTAAAAAAGCAACGATTTATATCTTTGAGAAATATGGAATAACTCATAGCGCTATCGAGAAATTAAAGAAAGAGGATATTGTAGTAGAAGGAGCGAAAGTGGTGACGAGAATGGCTTCTGTTGGCTGAGCGATGTCACAGCGGGAGAGGTGCCGCGAGGAGAAGGACCTGATGTCGCGCCTTGGCGGTAATGAAGAATCACATCAAGGTCGCAACCACAAAACTCCAGTCGCGACATAAGGGCAATTGAAGAGGCGAGAGCGGTAGATTACTTAGCGAAACTCCGAGTCGAGCAACCATAAGTGTGAAGAACCAAGACATGATGCCGCGACACCATTTCGAGGTCGCGACAGAAGTGAAGGCCGAGTAGTAGACATGGAGGTCTTGACACATAATAGAAGTCGCGACCTAAGATTTTCAAGAGACTGAACATCGAAGTCGCGACATTTAGAAGAGGTCGCGACATCAACACTGCATCAGGAATTGTTCCTAGAGTGGGTATCAGAGACAATTTGCAAGGAATTAAGGTCGCGACATCATTTAGGGTCGCGACCGGAGAAGATGAACCTTCTTTGGGAATGGATGAGTGTTAGACAGCGATGTCGCGACAAATAAAAGCCTGCTGACGTATCTTTGAGACAGCGAGGTGTGACAAAGAATCAAGGTGTCGCGAGCATAGGAAACAATGAGGATGCTAAAGGCAAGTCGCGACCAAATAAAAGCTTCTGCGACAAATGCTTAGACAACTGATGTCGCGACAAAGAATCGAGGTTGCGACATTAACAACCAAATGGGCCAGTTAATCTGAAATCCACAAGGAGGCGCATCAAAGTTAGGGCCCAACTTCAGAACCATAAATGCGCGGTAGCTGCGAAGGAAAGCTGACTCTTGCGAAACCAAGCGAAGTCTGGGTAACTAGGCTCATGTATTTTAATTTTCTTTTTCTCTGTTTTTATTTTAGATTAGATTGTTATTTCTTTCAAATTTTGGATCTGGACGTTAGTTGTTAAAGTAGAAGCTGAATGCAGAATTCTATTTCTTTCAAATTACGTGGATCGTGCAGTCGGACAAATTTTGGAGTTCGGATTTCCAGTGTCTGATCTACAATGGTTCTCTTGATTAGAAAGCCATTGTAGGGTGTAGTTAAAAGTAATTTAGAAACCTGGCCTATCAATACTCGTTGTTAGAATTTATCTTCCTCGGTGAGAAATTTATCGGCTATTGAACTTCATTTATAAATCTACTTGTCGGTTCCTAATATTCTCAGATTCGATCTCCAATATCTGTCCCATAATTGCACAGGATTGCTTTCATGGTCTGATTTCCAGAGGCCCTCCGAAAGGGATTACGTAGAAGGCATTCTGAGAGTGAGCGAACAATTTCTCAAAGGCATGAACCCGATAATGGAGATCTAATGACTCGTGGTCGTAAGTCGATAAATCGCCTTCTCACTTGAACGAGACGAGTTGAATGAATTTCATCAATGAAGAGCTATAGAGCCCACCATCTAACAGAAGTCTGTTAACCTGCAGGTTAGGAAGGATTCAATCAAGGAAAGGATGAATCGTTTCTAATTTTGAGGAGAGAGAAACCAAGAAAGTGTAAACCCATGCTATAGCAATCTATGTCTTAGAGCTTAAGGTTTGACAAAATGCACCCATGTCTGTGGTAAGGAAGTATTGAAAAGAAAAATATCAAGAACAAGGAAAACTCAGATAAAAGTAGTTATCTAACTCTCTTGCTCTTGAAAGAACTGAAGATTAGATGATGAATGTACATTGCAAGGGAGAGTATCCAACCAGACAAATTTTAAGCTCCTCGACAGTTTCAAATTCGTGGTCTTAGAAGGCCAAAGTTACGCAGTATAGTCGCATAATTGATTGCTTTCACAATAGCATTTTCAATGCCTCCCTTTAAAAGTAGAGATAACTATTAAGTCTCGAATTTGTTATTTTAGATTTTCAGTTTTAATTCATTTAGTTATTAAATCACTTTTCTTAGTTTTATTATTTTATGTTGCTAAGATGATTACAATTGCCTAATGTAAAGTCTAAATAGCATAGAGTTCGGGAGTAGTCGTAGTTGATTGAGAATTCTCAGATCTCTCAACATGTGGTAATGAGACTGACTGTAACCAATTTACTACTTGTTCGACCAGACACTTGCGTGATCCCTCGGATCAAAACCGTAAAGAAAATGATTTACTCTTAAGGAACCGCGAACAAGATAATAGATAAGAATAACAAACAAATTTCATGGCATTATCACGGGGATTAGATAATACCTCGTAATAACGCTATAAATTTGTATAGGTATTTGGGTCCATCACGTAAAAGGTGAACAAAGAGGCTCAGAGCCTCAGAGCTCAAGAGAGCCTCAACCTTAGATTCATAAGGGTCGCACAAATATCTACAAAGAACCTGACAACTCAGAAGGCCAAGTAGCCAAGGATCCATGTAGCTCAGGAGCCTTGTAACTCAGTTTCAAGGAGCCATGTAGCTCAAGAAAACCTTGCAGCTCAGATTCAAAAGGGTCGTACAACTTGGTTCATAAAGAACCTAACAGCTTAGAAGGCCAAGTAGCCAAGGGCCATGTAGCTCAGGAGCCTTGTAGCTCAAGAGAGCCTTGCAACTTAGATTCATAAGGGTCGTATAAACAGGTCTATAAAGAACCCGACAAATTAAGACTGGCAACACAAGAGCTATAATGGGGAGCCTTATAGCTCAATTTCAAGGAGCCATGTAGCTTAAGAGAACCTTGTGTGCTGGGGATTCAAAAGGGTCGTGATAACCTGTTTATAAAGAACTCCGACACTCGGGCGCCATGAGCCATGTAGAGGCCTCAAGAGCCTAGGGGTTTCAAGAGAGCCTTGCAAACAGATCCAAAACGGTCAGATGTACCTCGCCTCATAAAGAACTTGATAGCCCAAAAGGCTGCGAGCTATGAGCCAGGCCTTTCTCGGGGGCCTTGGTAGCTCGCTTCAAGGAGCCATGCAGCTAAAGAGCCTTGTAGCTCAGTTTCAAGGAGCCATGCTAAGGAGCCTTATAGCTTAGTTTCAAGGAAGCAGCGTAGCTTAGTCTCAAAAGAGCCTTATTGCTTGACGAGAAGAGAGCCTTGTAGCCTAGCTGGTCAAGGGCCGCATAGCTCAATAAGAACCCGGCCATCAAAAGACCGTAAACCTTTCAACACGGCCCATAAGGAAGAGAGAAAATCCAAAGAAGCAGGGCGGACAAATATCCATAAAAACAAAAACCAATGTCATTACGGATGTCCAGTATTAGAGCTCGACGCAAAGATTATACAAAAGGGCCTGTTTGAGGGGACACAGTAGCCTCGTAATGCAAGCCCGAGCCATGTAAATCGTATACAGCCCCAACAGCGAGAGGGGGAAGAACTGTCCAGTGAGTTTCACTTTCTCCAGGAAAGAACCGGAGTCTGGAGCATCGTGGAAATCTTGAGGTCTCGTCTTCCCGTATATGGATTCTTCCTCCTTCATCAGAACTTAAAGATTGAAGTCCAAACCCTGGAAGCCTTGGCAGCTCTACGTCAAGCAGCCACCCGAGGCCCATAAAGTGAAGGCTGTCTGGCCCCTCAAATCCGCCTATTACCCATCCCTCGTCGATCATAGCCTCCCGCCTTGGAGGTTCCCAGAACATACCGACTCTACAAGCGCTCCATCGAGCCTCTCGCCGCAGTCCCCTCGATGGGCTCGATCCAACGCCGCCGCTTTTGGTGCACACAACTCTTCTCCCAAGTGGGCCCGGAACTCTTCCATAACCACCCACAGTCCATCCTGAAACCTTAGGTCTCTATAGCCTTCACGCCTTGTTCCTTAGCCCTCGCTTTGTGACTCAGGTATGCTCGGGACCCCGATTTATACCCCAAAACATCACCAGTCAAACTTTGTATCCGAGTTCGCAGCTCGGCCCTCTCGGAAGTTAAGGAGGTGACCTTAGCCTTGTATGCTCTAGCCACCTTAGCAGAGCTCTCGGTCGAACTAGCCCTCCTCGCCAGGTCCTTTACATAAGTAGCCGTCTACCAAAGAACAAGATGGAGTTAGTAGACAACACCAACACAAAGGCAAGACGAAGAAAAAGGCGCTCGATACGTAGAGATTCACCCTCGTGGATGTGGCCAGAGCGTCCTCAACGCGTATCGACTTTTTGAGACTGAGTCCTCAAGAATAGATCAGGAACGCCACGCAGCCCGCATTGGTGAGTAGCGAGTCCTCTCCCACCTTAGCTTCAAAGGGATCATCTCCCACATCTCCCCGTGTTGGGGGAGTGACAGGCCGAAAGCGCGATGTGTAAAATGTACGCCTACGCGGCGCAAGTGCACGTTGTCGCCTGGCACATAGTACTTATAGTACGACATCGATCCACAAAGGGAAAGGTGTATTGACTACAAAGGTTCTGCTTTTTAGATAATATCTGAATAGATGATTTTAGAAAAGAAAGCAAGCATAAACTTAACTAAACTATTGATTCGTGGATTACTGAATCGAGAACTAGGTTATATTCCCCTATCACATTCAATGGATTAATTTTCTAAAGATATTATTGACTTGATCATTTATTTACAATACGTCAATGGCGAGGATCTTGTTTGACAGATATCCTCTCTAGGTATATCCGCCTATTCGTGAATAGAATCTGCATATCTCTATCCCTGACTCGGTGATTCGAAATGCTTAATGTTTAACCCTAAATGCCACCTTCTCAGTTCTGAATATCTCTATTTACCGAATCAACCGAAGGCTACTACCAGATCCTCAATACCCTCATCTTCGAACGCAACAACCCATCTCTGTAATTATGCTAATGTTGGCCGTACACATCATGTAATCTGAACTACGTAAATGTAGCGTGATGTAACAAATCGATAAACAATCGAATAATATAAGATCAAACTTTAATCCATCAACATATGACGTGGTTCAATATAACCCTAGAAATAAATCTAGAACATAATGATGAAAAGATAAAAATGTTTAGCATTAAACATGATCTTAATATCCAAAAATAAGAAACAAGACAAATCCCGCACTTCCTCAAGTCCTGCGGTCACTGGCCCGAATCTGCGGCCCGCTCAGACGCTCCTTTGGATTTGGTCCCATCTCTCGCGCGAACGATGATGGCAAGATCTCGCGGTCGACGTCATGACGGCTGGAGACGTCGCGACGCTGAGACGCCGCGACGCTTTCCACTTGTTGATCTCTGCATTATCGACCCGACGTCAGGATGTTACGCCATGACGTGGGGACGCCATGCGACGGACAAACCACCTCTCTTGCCTTGGTCCCCATTGCTCCAAAAAAAATGCTTCCAAGAGTCAGCTCTTTGCTCGATTGTACCAGAACTAAACAAACACCAACCAGAGCCCGCCACAAAAACTATAAAATTACTATCAAATAAACGATAAAAAGAAAGACCGACGCGAGTATAATATGAGTGTTTTAGGCACTCATCACACCCCCAAACTTAGTTTCTTGCTTGTCCTCAAGCAAGAATGAACTCTAGACCAGACACATATCCGACCTACTAACAACTAACACTAAGATCAGTTGGTACATGCCGGTGCAGAGGATCAATTGGACCCACTACACCGCCATTGCTTTCGCTTCGAGTTCACAGGATGCATACAAGTGTTCGACTTTCGGAAAACCCGCCAGGTAGAAGTGACATGAGTGCATCAATCCCATGGTACTCAATAGCCTTTCCCAAAGCCCCTATGTGCGAGAATGAATGACTTCCAAAGATATGCCCAGGCTCCGACACCCCCAAACTTGAGCTCAACTGTCTATTCGAAGAAGCTAACTAGAAAAATAGGAACGCACCCAACTTGTCTACCACCAAATACTCAGAAACTTCCTACTGCATTTCAAAAATAAATGTAAGAAAACCTAGTGCCAGTTAAGAAGCTTTAATGAAGTGTTCCTATAGCGGGATCCATTGGTGACTCTCACCAGTCGGGTTATGGGCACCGTGCATTAAATTCCCTTCAAACTTCACCTAACACTCAACCAAACTCGACGGCCCTAGGTTGCGTGAATGATCCATCCTCTATCCCAGCGTAGTACAGCCATGGTTAATGACTCCCGACTGCATTGGCTCAAAGTATTAGGCTTGACAGCCCTTCAGACGTGGGTCCTGGATTCCGATTGGATGATCTCGAAGTATTCTTATGCAGATACCTATTTTTGTCATTTGTCTTTCTTTTCACTTTTTCTATTGTTTCGCTTTGTCTGGGCCTGATGGCAATCCTTTTATTGGGTGTCCCACTACGCAAATGTCTGGCTCCTACAATAACTACGCTGTTTGTCTCGGCGCCTATGCAGGCTCAAGGTCATTAGTGTGTGAGTGATGTGGTTCTTGGAGAATCGGTGTCTTGACTACCAGGATTGGTTCACTAACCCTTTCCATCTATTCCACTACCGAAAGCATCAAAAACATTGTATGCATTTGAACATTCATGTTAATCGTGAATTCAGTCCAAAAGGGATCCTCACTTTACTATGGTAATACAAACACGCAATTATTACATATAAGATTTACCTAACACAAACGTTAAACTAATTACACATGACTCGTAAGCCGAACTAAACATGAACTAAATAGAAACACAATTCAGGCCGAACAAAATAAAAGCACCATAAAAAACAAAAGCAATTATAAAAACACTAAAAACAAAACAACTAACATAAACAAAACATCACCACACCTCTCTAAAACAAGCCAGCTGCCGCGGTCCCCACGGGCAAGAAAGGAACAAAAAGAGGTGAAGGTACTCCCCGTGGATCACAAGGCGTGGTGGAGGTGGATGGTGGAAGCGAGCCGCGCGATTCGGGTTCAGGCGTTCGCCGCCGCCGCAGAAATGGTGGCTTGGTTGCCAGTACCGCACGCATATCCGCACGAGGCCTCTCAAGCTCCCGTGACGAGGGACGCGGTGTTCCTGCCCCCATCCTGCACGCGCCAAAGCGCTCGTTGAGGGAGAGCACCGGTCCTCGCTGTCCGGGAAGGATCGAGGAGCCGCCATTCAGGGTCGGGCCGGGTATGTGGAGGTGGCTAAATCAGGGATCGCCAATGTCTCCTGGGATCTTTCTGTGGATCCATAACGAGCCCATACTCATAAAGCTCGCCCGAGGGCTCATGACCCGACCGTAGGCCTCAGCCGCGGACACCGTGTGTGTCCTACGATGATATGGCGATCAGCGGCTATGTCATTTGTCAGCCTGAGGCACTCGACTTGTTCACGTGTCAAAGATCAGAAGGGGTGTCCCGTTCATTCTGCATCCTTGCCATGGAGGATGATAACCCGCCTAACATCGAAGGGTATACCCCGTAAGACGGGCATAGTTGAGCACGCAAATTACCAAGGCCACTTCACACACGCTCGTCGTCGGAATGAGACGCCGCACGATTGAAGGCGCCACTGGGAATGAAGGCCAAATGTTGCCTCAAATTGACCGCGATGGCCTTTACTCATTGATTTTCCACTCACCACCACTGGTCAATACGCGTATAACTTCGTGGTCAGAAAGCTCGCGAGCCGATCGTCGCTCAGCGACATGCTCTAGACTGTAATAACTATTGATCGACCGCGACCGGTCACCAATACGCCGCACTCTAATTTCTTCAAGATTACGGGATGCGAGATTGAGTAGAACTGGGCGCACCACACCATCGCCGGGCCGATGAGGTGGTCGCACAAGGCACGCCATCCCTTTAGCCGCGAATTTACGCCTGGCGTGAAGAAGTTACCCGGGGTGGTGAAACCTCTTCCTTCGACGGTATGGATCTGCTTTCGCAAAGATGCCAAATCGATCAATCCGGTGATCAATTCACAAATCGCTAAGGATTATCGTAAGTGAGCTCGGGGTCCCCGTCGGGCCGACCGCTATGTGCACCGCCTTGCCGCACATATATTGATCCCTAAATGACACTTGCAGTGGCACCAAAGTGGGCACCAACTGACTTAGACAAAAAGCAGCAAATAAACACCATATGTAACCAAACGAACCAAAACTACAAAGGGAAGTTAAAAAACTAACTATGGCCCAAACCTCTAGAATAGACCTAACAAACCCTAAAATAGACCCAAGAAACCCCTAGACTAACTTCGAGAATGCCCTAAGGTTGTAATTCGAGCACAACGTGTGAGGTTAGCTCGGATGGGATACGGCACGAAGGATATGGGAAACTTCTCCGGCCAAGGCTGTGTAAGGCATGCTGGTTTCGTGCAATGGAGTGTGCGAGGTGAAGGGCAAAATGAACCGCTCTGGCCTTAAAACAGAACGCCGCTGGCACGCGGGCAACGCCGCGACGGACAGAGTGAAATTAACAACGCCGCGACGCTTCAGATTTCCCACATCGCCGCGACGCGACGCAGAGGCATGAAAATCCACGCCGCGACAGAGAAATCCACGTCACGGCGGAGAAACTACCGCCGACGTGATAGAGAGAGGATACAATTTGACGCCGCGATTGAGGTCCACGCCGACAGACGAGATGGGTCACTCACGTTACTGAGAAATAATGCCGACGTTAGAGAGGATATTTCGACGCCGCGACGCGGGAGGTCCACATCACGACGCACAGAAGCTATGGATCAGTAAGGCTGAGCACATTGATGATCTCTTGATCAGAAAACCCTCCCCACTCGCACTTGTGACTCATGGATTTGTAATGCACCTCTTGAACGATCTTTCCCCACTCACGCATTCTCATGGTTCGAAATTAAACAAACAAGTAGAAACACCGACACGAGAAAGCTAGAAAACTCTATATTGCTGAAATAACAATAGAAATTGGAACTAAGAAAAAGGAAAAGTTTAAGAAACACTTAGGTTGCCTCCCAATAAGCGCTATGTTTAATGTCGTTAGCTCGACGACCCTGAATCTCAACGTGTGATATGCTTAGAAAAAACTGGGAATGCTTATGCATCTCCCTATAATGCTCACACTCAATGCTCAAGGTGGGTGAAATATTCTTCTGATCATCCCCTTTCCCATCTCAGTGTCTTTCTGTGCAGGAATAGGCTTATCTTTGAGGTTTTTCACATCGCCTTGCAAACTCTCTGTGTAATGAAGTTGCGAGATATCTTCTATTCGATCGTCATCCGGGTGCTCAGGTGGGTTGGAATACATGGAAAGTGATTCGCTTCCTTGGATTTTAGTTTGAGCTCACCTTCTTGCACATTGATTTTGAGCTTTCCCGTGGCTAGAAAGGGTCTACTAAGTATGACGGGACCAGCTCTTCTCCATGTCCAATGGCAAAGTCTGGCCGAAGGGACGAATTTACCAACTTTTACTAGCACATTTTCACTATACTTTAGGTGCTGGTATGATCTATCCGCAGTTACGTAGACTCCATTGTGGTCGATTTCCCTGGCTCTCCAACTTTAGCCTTTAAAGATCGAGTGGCATCAAGTCATGCCGCTCCCAAGTCACATAAGGTTTTTCCCGATACCCGATTCTATAGAGAATCCAGATAGCAAAATTACCCGATCTCTAAGTTTAGGGGAAGTTTTTTTGCGTGATGGCACGCATTCCCGCTAAGGCGATGGTCCCATACTCTCCCTTCCAATTCCTTCTTACTAAGCAAGATCTTTTTCATGAATTTCACACATAACTTGGCATATTCTCTAATGCTTCAAAAGGGTATAAGCATTATGAAGATATCAAGAAACTTTTCAAACTGCTTTTCTAACTTACCTTTCTTCAATCTTTTGGGGAGGCCTAATATGTTTGATGTGTTCATCCATTTTTAACTCCAAGCTGTCTCATCCCCTAACGTTGTTATCCTCATCGCTCTCGTATCTCTGGTCGTCTGGCCAGGTCCGGTCTTTGGAAATGACCCGATCATGCCCTTATTTTCTAGTTCTAGTATCAACGGGTTGTGGCCCTAAAAGTTTTCACCCTTCCCACCCTTAGAGTGATGGCTCATAGCATTCTTTTCCTTTCGCCTGGTTTACCTCCGAATTGCTCGGGCAATGATCCCTACTGCTTTTCCCGCCACCAGACATTTGCCCCATTTGAAACTCCAAATTTCTCAACTGCCGCTGATTGTTCAATCAAGCCGCTTGGCGGGGCCGTATGTTAGCTTTAGTCTCATTCATAAAGGAGCGGGAAGTTAACATCTCGTGCAAGAGCTGCTCTAAATCCAACTTTTTCTCGCAGGGTGGTTCACCAGTTCTACTCGATAACGTATTGTTCGATTATTCCGCCACCCATATCCTTGGATTGTCTGGACTATTCTCGTTCTGACATTAATACGCCACCCGTCCCGACTCGATCTCCTCGATAACCGCTTCCATATGTCTTCGCCGTGATTGATTCCGATTGGAAACCCGATTAATGACTGGCTGCTTCCATCGTAGGGTTTCCCGACCGACATTCCGTGCTGCTGTGTGGTCCACCACAGACCACATAACTCATTGGTTGGTTTGATTATGCTTTATGCTCCTTTGCCGCCTATTTAATCGGTTTAGTCACCGTGCTACATGATTCACCGATTGGTGCCATGACTCATTATCTCGTGCCACCCACCGTGTTTGACAGTGTAGCCTTCTAGGCCACCGATTGAAGGTTAGTCGCAAAGATTCCAAGATTTCATAAGCTTGGTTTGTGGTTTTCATCGTTGCTCTCCGTACCAAGCATCAATAATTGTTCTAGTTGCATTTCTCGCATTCATTGTAGAAGGTGTACTGCGATCCATCTCGTCGGGTTTCTAAGGGTGTGGGTATTTCCCGCAATAATTCGTGAAATTGCCCCATGCTTCGCCAGGTTCTCCCCTCTAATTGTCCAACGTGATGATCTTTGCACAAGCCGTGCAATTTTCAAGGTGGGAAGAACTTGGTCGGAAATTTTTGCACTTCTAAGTCATTCCACGAGGAGTAATGAATCTGTTGGCTGATTAGTTAGCCAATGTTTTTGGCTCCTCCCAGAAGTGAACGATGCGTGACATGGAGGCTTCTTAGGTAACTTTCGGGTTGTACTTGATAGTGATATGTCGCAAACTTAGGAAGTTAAGTCAAATGCATATTCGGGTTCTCATGGGGTAGTCCATGGAACAAGATATTACGAAACATCTGTCGCGTGTGACTTCAGTCGAGTGTTGGCGAATAGATGGTCGTCGCGGTATTTGTCTGAACAGCGTTGGTGTTAAAAGCGGAACTCATCTAAAAGTAGCATGAAGGATCATCTGATTTGTATAAGCGGTGCAGGTGTGAAGTTCTTCCATGATTTCCATTAGACCTCTACGTAGTTCGATCTGTTCAATGCCCGAATTTTGCTCTTAAGTGTTTTCCATGATTATTGGATTTCTAATCACATCTTTATTCTATACATTCTCTGGCGCGATAAATGCGAGAAGTCTTCACAGTTGGGGATCAAGCGGGTGTTGGATTAGTTTGATCTCGATATACCATGTACTTGCGTACACTACAGCTATGATAACACACGAACGACAAGACGAATTACGGCCCACTTGGAAAAATAAACAAAAGTAAAAAAATTTTCAGAGTAATATCTAATTGCTTAATTCTCTATATCAATCTAAACCTTTCCCCGACAACGGCGCCAAAAACTTGACAGGCCGAAAACGCGATGTGTAAAATGTACGCCTATGTCTTTTTCAAATTACTTAGCATCGCCCCAAGTAATATAGTGTACTTATAGATACGAATGCAAGTCCAGGGAAAGGTGTGTGACTAAAGGTTACGCTTTTTAGATAATATCTGAATATACGATTTTTAAGAAAGAGAAATGAGTATGTAAAACTTAACTAAACTATTGATTAGTGGATTCTTTGGAATGAGAACCCAGGGTTATATCTCCCCTATCATTGATAGTTAATTTTCTAAAGATATTATTATTCGATTTATTCACAAATGTCGATGGCGAGGAGTGATCTTGCCTACGAGATATCCTCTCTCGAGGTATATCACTTTATCTCGTGAATAGAATCGGGTATATCTATCAGGCTTCGGTATTCCGAAATGCTTAAATGCTCTAACCCCAAATGCCACCTTCGAGGTTCGAATATCTCTGTTACCCACAAGTCAGTAGAGAGCTACTCTACCAGAATCACGAGACCACTCATCTCACCGAATCTCGGATCTCAGTGTAATTATCTTTAATATTGTGGGAACATTATCACATGTAAAGTGAACTCCTGAAGTAAAACGAGATGTAACAAATTGATAAACAATTAAATAATATAAAAAGAATCAAACTTTAATCCATCAACATATAGCGAGGGTTCAATATAACCACAGAAATAAATCTAGAACTATCTTGGATGAAAGATAAAAATGTTTAGTATTAAAAACATGATTCTAATATCCAAAAATAAGAAACAGTACAAATCCCGGGCACTTCCTCGAAGTCTGTGTCACTCTGCTCTGGAATTCGGTACCTCGGATTCGTCGTCTCCTTTTGATTTGAGCCACTGATGCACTTTTAATGATGATGGCGGATCTCGTGCGGCGTCGCGGCGTTGAGAGCGTCGCGGCGTTTTCCTGTTGACCACACGCATTGTGGCCAGGCGTCGTGACGTTGGGGCTTCGCGACGTGGGGATGTCGCGACGTGGGAACGTTGCGACGTGACGACCCTTTCTTGCCTTGGTCCCCATTGCTCCAAAAAAAATGGCACCAAGAGGCACTCTTTTTGCTTTCGATTGTACTGTAACAAACAAAACACCAAATCAGAACTGTACAAAAACTATGAAATTACTATAAAATAAATGTAAAAATGAAAATGACAGTATAATATGAGTGTTTGGGCGCCTCATCGGGAGGTGAGGCGTTTTTGCGTCGAAGGGCTCCGGACAAAGAGATAGGAAGGACTTTTGGAGGCTCGATGGCCTTGCTCTCGAAGAACCCTTAATCTGCGACCGGGACGAGAACCTTCTTGCGCTGCCACCTCGGACACCTCGGCCAAAGAGGACCATTCCTGCTCCCTCACCTGAGCTTGGGCGCGCGAGTGGGGATTAGATACTCCTAGCTTCAGGACCTTACCCCTAGTCGGGAGGTTACCCTCAGGAGGATCTTGAGCCTTGCGCTTCACGCTCCTCTTCTTCTTGCGGCTTGACTCAACACGGGCCCAGAGTTTCTCCCCAGGTTGGCTTCACAACTAGATCCTCCCGGGAGAGGGTTTCATAGCAAGGAACGGAGAGATTTGGAGCAGGGGAGAACTGGAGGGGCTCACTCGAGGCAGGGAAGGAGTCAGGCTTGATCGTTCCGGAATGCGCCGCGAGGGCGACACTTGACCCAGAAGTAGCTTCCGCTTCCACGTCCTCGGGGTAAGGTGAGACGGAACACTTGAAGGCAACACAACCATAACAAAGTAAAAAACATAAACCGACCTCTGAAAAATTGACCCCTATTATCATGGATAGAAAAGTCACGCAGGCTCTCAAGGGCAGTCCATACGATCGGAATCCCCAACGTATCGCCTTGGTCAGCAGGGTTGTATTCCCAATGTCGACCCCCAACAAAGAAATAACGCTCTTTCCAGTGCTTGTGGAAAGAAGGGATGTCGAAAATAATAGGCTGGCCGGTGGCCGGCAAAGTATCTGAAGCCTTTTCGAGGCCCTCTTTCATCTTTGAAGAGATCCGGGAACACGCCAGCGATACTAGGGATCACGAGGCCCTTATCCCTTGAAGAAAACGAGGCGAGCCAGACGCCCCAAAAATTGGGAAGAGGAATTTGGGACAGACTGCGTTAAATATTGTAAAACACCTTTTATGAAGGGGTGCAAAGGAAATTGAAGGCCATTCTCAAAGGCCTCCTCAAAGAAGCAGACCATCTTGGGAACGGACACCACATAAGATGTGAGGATATTCGGGCACTAGATTCAGACACCGGAAGGGGGCCCATAACGAGTAGCAAAAATTTTAGCGAACGAAGGCTAGATCCGACTAAGGCCCACACCGTCCGCATACTTCTTAGTAGCCCTCAAATATTCAGAGCCACCAGGGTACCTAATCTTGCTAATCTTCCCCTTGCCCTTACCCGACGGAGGAAGATAACCTATTGGGAAGACCCCGGCAACCGCAGCGACGGGACCACCGGGTCCGTCACCATTTCGCCTTGACACCGACTCCTCGGCCGACCTTCCCTCTATTCGCAAGCCTACAGAAGCATGCATGATTAAACTTCGGAAAGGGAGAGCAGGCAAGCTACGAAAGGCGGGACCCCGACCCGACAACGCCTAACAACTTTGAAATTCAAAAACAAGAGAGAAAAGAAAAGCAGGCGAGGAAAAATGGCCTTACCAGGAACTAAGAGGAATCAGGAATTGGCTCCTAGGAAGGCGGCACACAAGCGGTCAAGACACTGATCAAAAGAACACTTCCAGCCGTAGAAGAAATTGGAAGAAGTGCGATATAAGGAATGTTTCTAAAGGCATGAGCAGCGATAGTCCAAATAGGCGTGAAAATCGAAAGAGCGCCATCATTACTACAAGACGTTTGGCGACGACAAAGCTCAGATCAAACCATCCCTTGCAAGCCACGTGGAAGCCTGGCGATCCAAGAAGCGCTTGACCCTTTTCGCTTGCTTTAGTCAAGAGGCTGAGGAGGCTGCTAATGGGGTAGAGAGAACTATATGCATAGACGAGAATGCGAGCCAGGGCGCAGGGGCCCGAACCTCGAGAAAAACATAAAGGGAGTTGGGGGACCCCCCAATAAAGAAGCCCGACCCACAATGAGGACCCTATCCATTCCTGACATTTGGGCTGGGCCCAAAATTAAAAATCTACATTCGGGAAGTCTTGAGTGATATAGGTGAAAAGCTCATGTAAAAGGAAAAGTGCCTAATCTCTCATGATCGCATCCACGGATTAGGAAAGAAAGATGGAGTGCATGATCATGACTCCTCCATTATCCTTAAGAGTCGGTCCATGATAAAGGAAAAACTCCTCACCTAATGAAAGATCCATTATCACCATCCAGCGAGAAAGTAACCACTATTTTCCCTTATAAATATCGACCCATTCCACCACAAAAGATGCACGTAGCAATCACGCCATAAGCAGGTTGAATTCTTTTCTGGGAAGCCCGGCTTAGCCATCGGACGTGACGGCTTGACTGGATCACCCTTTTTGTGTAGGTTGCGAGGTTGCGGAGTTGCGGCGATCAGATCCATTAGGCCGACCCTGACGGCATCAAGGCTCGACTCGATGTCGGTAAAAGCACCATCACATATCATGTATGATAATATGCAAGATAGGTCCAAGTAGAAACTATGTCCTAAAAACCTTCTAAGTACAAAGGTCATAAAATCCAACTCATATGTAAAACCACTAATTTGTAGTGCCACATGAAGAAACCTTCTTCTTTCATCGTTATGATCGTTTATCATATACTTACATCTCCAATATATTAGACGAACCCTCACATGTTGCTCGACATCCTCACCCCAATTCTTGACTCGTCGTCCATAATATTAAATGTCATAATCAAAACTTGACATGAATCTTGTGACACCCCAAAACTCGGGGGTCTCGTTGACAACGTCAACACGAGAATTCTGTGGATTCGGGTAGCTTGGAAGCACCACATTGTTGTATCCCATTTATCGGGATCCATATTTTCACAAGAATCGGGGCGAGTCTAACACATTCGAGGCTGCCCAATATACAGCTTTTTGTATAACAACATATGCATGGCCATCCCGGGGTCTCAATGAAGTAGTATTGACCACACAAGGTCCCATCTTGTCCATATCCACACCAATATGCAAGCTATATCACAATAGTCCATAAGAGTTTATTACAACACTCTTATACATAACATATATTAAAACTAGCTTGTTCTAATATAGTTTGCAAAAATATTTATCAAAGCCACATCCTGGCTTCCTTCAAAATCATGGCCTTGAAGGAGCGCTGTCCTCCGGTGTACCACTTGCACTTGAAATATGGTCCCACGACGGGGTGAGCAATGCCCAATAGAGAATAATTCCTATAAGGGCTACTCCCCACCTAAGTACATATGCAATGCCATTTCACACATTCAAGTAAAAGAAACATACACCTCTACTTTCGAATGCACATGCCATGGATGAGAATGTGACTCGCCCCCTGTCCATGTCCAGAAGTCCTCACCGACTCCTCACACACATACATATGCTAAGTGTGAAAACCGTCATTTATATTCCATCAATGATCATTTTTCCAAAGAACAAAGCTTTTGTTTGCAAATCAAATCCATCAAGAAAAACTCAATATTCCACAGCTTGTTTTTACCAAGTCTAGTGTGTTTTTTATTGGGTAGAAGATTCAGGATCTCGCCGTGGAAGCATACGCCTTCGGCTTATTTCATGAACTTATCGTTTGTACATATGTCTAACCAAGAATCTTTGGGTTTTTTCACTTGAAGGGTAATCTATCCTCCTTGCTATACCTAACACATGTATTTTTCATTTCCTTTTTCTTTTATGCAATCGTGAGACTCATTTTGGACGTTGTCCTATTTTATCGAGCCTACTATTGAACACCAAACAGAGTGTCGATTTACCAACCATGCACTCACACCCATTTAATGCGATGTCCCCGTGCATATGCAATGCACGATGCCATTGCATGTTATATCATGTTATATGCATAATGTAAGATGCTACATGAATGACCTGATCACGCCGCTACAGGTGTCGTGAATGATCACATCTTTTTATATGACTTTTAACCAAATCATTTCATTCATGTCAACCTATCATGCAAACATATATCCAACATTCACATTCAACAGTATGAATTTCTATGATGAGAAATGACACACACAAACAAACCATGTAATGGTCATTGCATAACAATTCATCGTAATAGCATGTTAGAGCAGCACATTGACACTTTCGAGCCGTCACTCTTGGTCAAGCGATGACATGATCCTGAGACAGTTGTGGCATAGAGATGCCCACAAAATATTCCAAACAACAAGCCATCATGGCCCACCGAGAATAGTTCGAATTTAGTTCGAAACTGAGAATTACACATGAGTCCAATGCGGACACAAACATTAAACAACCTAGGCACATGCAGTCTCGAAAAATGTACCATAACTTGTGTTATAGAGGTTCGATTTGGGTGATTCAAAATCCTAACATCAAGTTCTCAGATAGAGCTACAATTTCATTGAAGGATAATAGTCCAAATTCTCCTTTTAATCAGAAAATTGATGGCACAAAAATCTAGGCAGTAGGTTCGACCAACGGAACTGTCTGTGCGGAGTCCACAGGAAAACGGACCACAACTTGGGCTATAGATGGCCAATTTGGGTGGAGTTCAAAGCCTAACATCAGAGTTCTCAAATAGGGATACAATTTCCTTGAGGGATACTAGTCCAAATTCTCCCTTTTTCTAATCGAAAATCAGCTCCAAAAACTGGACATCATATATGGTCAAAAGAGGGCACTATTCCCATAACCCATTAATTTGCCAAACAACCCTTTAGGGCAAAAACAGCCAAACAACCCCTTAGGGCATTAAAACTCAACCAAACAGCCTCTAAAATGGAAAACAAACCAAAGTAGGAAGAATCCCTACCTCTTGGAGTGTAGAAGAACTCTGGGAAGTCCAGTGGACCTTCTGAAGCAAGCACTGATTTCCCCAAACTCCCATGAATCCTTGGGAGAAATCTACCGTGTTTTGGAGTACCGCAACGTAGCCCTCATCGAGTAGTGAGCTTTCGTTCTTGTACTGTGGCCAGGCAACCAAGCTCCGTAGATCGTAGAGAGAAGTTGAGCTTTCTCTCTACTCTCTCCCTCTTCTCCTCTCACGTAAAAACCAAAAAATGGGATGTTTTCCTCTTTTTTTTTTCCCTCCCATTTTCTTTTAAGTCATTTTAATGTTCAAATGCTTGGCCCACGTCACGCTACATGTCACGACTTGTCCTGCGGCTTTATCCGGAGTCCGTTGACAGCCGTTAACCCATGGAATGCTGTGGATCTTCCGGTAACCCGATACCACACCATCGTGTCCCCTTTAAGGGACCCATGATTTTAACGATCGGCGGAGTCTCACTTTGTGCGGGGCTCTGCCCAAAATACAACATGTACAAATTACATGGCAACATGGCCCCAATATTATACAATGACACACTTACAGGGTCCGCATCACAGAGTAATGGCCACGTGAGGCCCGTTTATCTTATGCTGAAGCATTATAAGCACATGACTATAAAACCATAGTCCATAAGGTTTAATTTACATCACTCTTATACAAATAAATACAACTATATATTTACATGAATATATGTATGATGCTAACTTCCACCGATCCAGGCCTGCAGGGAGCGATCCATTTGTGCCCATCACACTTTGAAATGTGGTCCCGGCGGGTAGGCAGCGACCTAGTAGTGATAATCTCTGCGAGGTCACACTCCACTACTGAGATGCGCCGATGGTCGCGCGATCAAACACATCCAAGTGCAACATACACATGTCTGCACGGAATGTTTACATACCATGAATGAGACTCGACTCACCGTACCCATGTATTGAGCCCTTGCGGCTCCATAACTCGATATTTCATTGAAGTAATATATCTGAGTCGCTCGACTTATCTCATATGCATATGCCGCGTGTGACAGCGAATCCAACTGTGATATTCTGCCAACCAAGCCCATGTCGACCTCATTGGCTCCATTACCCAATGCAAGTGCCAATGGGCAATAAATCTGAAGTCAATCTCGGCTCTATAACCTGACTCGAAGTCTGCCATGATAAACATGGCGTGTGTCTTCTTTGAATGACAAAGAA
The DNA here is from genome assembly GCA_016808115.1 of Tetrastigma voinierianum. Taxonomy (NCBI): domain Eukaryota; kingdom Viridiplantae; phylum Streptophyta; class Magnoliopsida; order Vitales; family Vitaceae; genus Tetrastigma; species Tetrastigma voinierianum. Next base: position 78,396 of record JAEQBH010009144.1, read on the forward strand.
CTTGCCGGGATCTGCAGTGGGTCTCATACACCCATGTTCGGGCTTTTCACACAGGGGGTATAACGATCCTCCCCTTCTTTAGCTCTAATGACACACATTAATTATAATAATTCCCTTTATGCTTCAAGCAGTGAGTCATTTGTTGGGCGTCATCCAAAGTCTGAACTACGCTGCATTAATAACGATGATGGATAGCGTACATACCCATACACACACACCCAATATGTTAATGTCCACATTGTGCATATGCAATGACAATGTCACTTTTCCAAATTCTCGTATTACATGTATGATGCATTACATGAACCATTTCTCATCCCGTTGGCGCTTCATGTCGATTTTTCATTGCAAACATATATTCTGACATATAAGTTCCATATATTTCATGCAATATATATATATATATATATCATATCAAGCATATTAGCATCCATGAATCCACGGCCCAAACAAAATAATGTCATATAACCTTCCATGGCTAACTCATGACAATTCCTTACCTGATGCAATAACCTCGACACTTGATGATAGTCGTATTAAAACATTATTCACATACGACCTGACCAAGTAACCTACACATTTGGTGAAAAACATAGATTTTCAGAAATTTTGTGGACACTCAATGCCTTCCAAAGGCACATGGAAATAATCTTGACTCAATGGGCTTTCTATAGAGTCTAAGAACACCCCAAACGGAGTTCGGACATGAAAGATATGGTCGTCCGAAGTTGGAGGCAAACAAAGCAGAAGCCAGCCCCTGTGTCCCACTTGTACACTTGGTACAAAACACCAACTTTAAACGGGATGTGGATACAAGTGCACTCCACAAGGAATATGGATAGGTTCTTGACTCAATGGGCTTTCCATGGGGTCAAGAACTCACGGCTGGAGTTAGGACGAAGAGCGATTCTTAGTATTGGCCTTTTCATTCAAAACTAGTCAGTTTACTTTGCTTACACTGAAAACAGTCTGTGATACCCGATTTCAAGGGTCTTAATCCATAATTTGACACTGGTTCTTTATACTAATTTAAAGATACAGTTCTTAGGGTTCTTCTCCAACTGGAATCACCCAAATTGGATCACCGAAACTCAAGATATGTCCTAAACAACCGGGACTACTTATTTTCACAGAACAGTTGTTTTGAACATAGCTCCCAGATACATTTAAAGTCAAAGGGGTCGGAATTTGGATAGAACTATTCATGGAAATATGTTATCCTATAAGTCTAGTTTAGACAGAAATTAGAATCACTAGCCCGGATGAGTGATAGTGAGATTATAGCAAAAGCTTCACGATCATGGAGGTCTCAAAACGAGAGCGAGGAAAAGCGAACATAGCTCAGCTTTTAATGTTTACGATTCCAAGGGGTGATGGATAGACCTTTCAGGAGATATGGTATCCCACCTTAAGTCTGATTTTTATCCTAGAAATTGAATCACTCAATTCGGATAAGGGATGACCAACTTATGGCAAAAATATAGGCATGAAATTCGAGAGGAAAAAAAAACTGAACAACATTCTCCGGCTGACACACACACACACATGCCCATAGTATAAATTAATAAGTAGGATGAAAACCCTACCTCAATTTGCTTGATTTCGAGACACAGCCTTTTCTCGGTTTTTCCATGAAAAGCTTCGAACAGGTGAAATCTTGTGATTCCGTACCACGGCGTGGCTGGAAGTGGCGTAGAAGCGGAAACACAACTCTAGATCTGTCGAGGAGTTAAGTAAATGAAACCGGGTGAATCGCCGGAGAAAGGTTGCTTTTTCCTTCTCTCTCTCTCTCTCTCTCTCTCTCTCTATCACGTTTTTCTCTAGACAAAAAATGAGATCTCCTTGCATTTTAGATATTTTAAGATATTTATAATTATTGGACCGCAGGGCTCCGTCGCCTGCGATGTCACATGCTGGTCCGTTCTCGCCTCGAAACAAATAATTTTGTTCTGATTTCAGTACCATCGATCTTAAATAGACATTCTTTAAATATTTGACATTTTTCATGATTTTTCTAAAAATCTAAGCTTTCGAGGTCCTTTCGTCGCCATCTCAGTCGTGAAAATAGAGCTGTCTTGGAATTCAACGAATTCATGGGTGACTATATGTTTCGAGGGCGATTCAACGATAGTGTTACGTTTGGAAGTAAATCCGAGATCTAGAAGAATTTTGACAAATTACTATTTTTTCTGCATTCCTAACAAAAATTCAAATTTCTAGAGTTGTTTTTTTTTAAGTCTTACATTCTTTTCCCCTTAAAGAATTTCATCCACGAAATTCCTACCACATCAACTCATATCACGATCCGCAAACATATCTGCAGTCGTGAATACTACGAATGACCCAAACGTACCTTCATCCTCAAATAAGAAGGAATCGCACACATCGTGTCCTCACGGCTTAATTGTTGCCCTCCTCCGGCTCCTCGGTGCGCCATACTTTGCCCATAGCCTCACCGGTCTTGCATCGCCAAAACCACAGTCTTAACTATCCATGATCACGCCTTAGTTCCTCCTCAAGGGTCTCATTTGTATCCAACAGCTCGCCCCAATCCGGCTTCATGAGTCGGATCTAGAGTGTAGTTTGAGCATGGAGACATGGAATACGTCGTGAACACTTTCGATAAACACAGGTGGTCGTACCCAGTAGATAGAAACTATCTCGCCCTGCTCGATTGCCTCGAAGGGCCCAGTATATCTCGGCGATAGCTTTCCCGCTGCAGACGATCGCTCCTCTCTTAAGCATAACGCCCGAGAGGACATGATCTCCGCCTCAAACTCTAGAGGTTGTCGCCGTGTCTTGACATAACTCTTACGTCATTACGGCGGAGTGAAGAAGATTTTGTTACATATCAAGTCTACCTTCTTGATGAGGTGTCACTAATCAACTCCGGACCCGTGGTGGATCTCTCTCCTACCTCGGTCCCGACAAGCCCAGAGATCGGCGTGGCCTCCGTATAATGCCTCATAGGGCCCCATCTGTATACTCGCCTAATAACTATTATGATAGGCGAACTCGACTAAGGGAAAATGCTCCTCCCAACTACCCTTGAGATCTAGGACACATGCTCCCAACATGTCCTCTAACACCTGTATAGTCTCTCGGCGGCAGGTCGGTCTGTGGATGTTGATACTCATCCTCAATTGAGTCCCCATGGCTCTCTATAAACTCTTACAGAACTAAGCTGTAAACCTGGGATCCCGATCCGATACTATGGAGACCGGCACTCCATGCAACCGTACAATCTCTCGTATGTACAACTTGCAGAATTCCTCTAGTGTGAAGATTAAATCGCCTGACCAAAAATGTCGCAGAAACGTGGCCAGGTCCATCACCACACGCATCATGCTTCCGCGATGTCGGTGGCAAGTGAGGTCCATAAAATCCATCAAATATGCTCCGGGCTTCCACTTTCACGCTACCTCGATGGTTGGAGTAACCCTGTTGGCCTCTGATGCTCAGCTTTAATCTGTTGACACGTGAGACATTGTCGAACAAAATCCCCAACGTGTCTCTTCATCCCTCTCCAGTAATACTAGTGATGAAGATCATGATACATCTTTGTACCACCTAGATGCACCGTAAAACGAGAACAATGGAATCCCCGAAGGATCTCTTCTCTCAGCTTTGCCAACTAGGAACCCACATCTTGAAGACTACCATCTGTGTGAATGTGACTCGTCGCGTCTTGCTGTACTCGGTCCACGATGGGCACTTTATCATTGTCTTGCCCTTGGACTTGAAAATCACTCTATTAGATTAGGGAAGGCATAGCCACTAAACTCCCCTAAAACTTACCCCGATGCATTCACTACGTAAAAGTGAGGCACACTTGTAGTCTTGAGCATCGACCACTCCGGGGAAGCAGCGGCCTTGATACTCCTCGTGACTTAGGTAGTACATCGGCTATCATTTGCCTTACCGGGATGGTAGTGCAAAGTGAAGTCATAATCCTCGAGATATTCCATCCATTTACTTGTTGCCTCATATTGAGGTCTCGTGATAAAGATATACTTAGGATTTTGTGGCTTGAAATACCTCGAATTGCTCACCATATAAATAGTGGCACCATATCTTCAAAGCGAAGACTATAGCTGCCAACTCCATGTCATGTGTAGGGTAATTCCGCTCATGGTTCTTCAAATGTCGTGAACATAGCTACCACTTTTAAGCGGTACCATCGAGAACACATCCCGATCCGTCCTTGAGAGCATCACAATATCTTTTGTGTACTCCTGTCCCTATTCCGGGACTATCAGAATAGGAGATGTAGTAAGCCTCATTTTCAGTTCCTGGAATGCCTTCTCACTCAAGTCATTCCACTCGAATTTTGACCTCTTTCCTAGTAAACAGAACCGGAGCGCTCCAAGGTGAAGTGCTCGGTCTAATAAAACCCTTATCCAACAATTCTTGCAGTTGGACCTTGAGTTCACAAGGCGCTTCGGCCGGTGCCGTCTTATGAGAGTCATAGAAATGGGCGACGTACTAGGGTGTAACTCAATAATAAAGTCCACATCCCTGTGCGGAGGTAATCTTGGTAGCTAATTCGGAAAAACATCCTCATACTCGCAAACTATCCGAGATAGATCCAATTCTTATCTCACCTCGTCCCTCTAAGAGTAAGAGCTTGCTTCTTGACATCGTATCCGCTCCGTGCAAGGTCATGCAGCTATGCGGGTCGACATCGTACTTCCCCCCTTGAAAAGTCACATGGATACCGTCCGGTGTTTAGGCAGAAATCCTCTTACTATCACGATCCAATGTGATTCGGTGTGCGGATCAACTGATCCATGCCGAGAGCCAACAAAATCGATATGTCCATCGCAGAAGGTCCCACTTATGACGAGAATCCACGAGATCTCTAACTAACAATCTCGACATATCTGATAAATCCTCACCCTAGTCCCTAAGGGACGTATAACGACTCGTCCAAGGTCTCTACCTCTAGGCCACAAAACATCCACACTAGATCTGACCACGAAAGAATGTGATGCACGAGAATCGAAGCGATATCTTAGAGGAAGATTGATTCTCCTTCCTCTTAATACTAACACCCATATCCGGATGCTCCATGTGTCATCCTCCTCTTCCAATAGCCAGGTATCCTGTATCGAGGTCCCTCCTCCTATGTATGTCCGAGGATGATGTGCCTGAAACCCCTAGAGGTTACTCGTCCCTTCCTGGCCCACCGTTGCACTAGTCCATGCAATGGTAGCAGCCACCGCGCTAGCCTGTGCAATAATGGCGACTACAGCGCCCGTATCCTTTCCGAATAATAGGAAACAACGACCTGCCACCATCAGGTCTCCTTTGTGAGAAATTTGGAGGATAATGGGCGCACGAGAACGCGAAGGTTACTTGACCCCGCGGTTCCAATTACCTTAAAGCTTATCTGGGTGGTGGCGATGGCACCAACACCTGCTGCATGAAGGGTAACAATCACAACAACAACGGCTTCTCTATGAAGTGCATTAGTCTAAAGCCGGTGGTGGTGGGTTATTACACTCAGCTCACACCCAGCATCTCTTCCTCCGCTAGTCATCTGCGTCAATAGGATAATGATAGAGTTATCAAATTTCTATCTCGATCTAAATAGTAGTGCACATGCAACCACTAATAGACTTAACATCATAGACACTGCAGTTCATCCCTTTTTTCCTTAATTATGGTGCATTTATAATGCGAACACTAATACACATCGGTTCCCCAACTATCATGTTCATTTTGTTTTATGAACCCTTAAGGTTATGTTTTCTAACCCTAGTTTTCCATATACAATCCACCATGTATATTATTCACACAAATCACCACACATATCGCATAACATGTTAAGCCTGAAAACACCTTGACACACAACGATGCATGATCTAGACCCGTACCACGTCAACCCTGATACTCGTGTACCTAGACTCTTGATACCTAGGCGAGGCAGGCTGAGTATTGGGCCATACTTGTGGATACCACATTCGAGGCTCCTTAGTGTCGTTTACCTAAGCTCGATACTGAAGCTGTGACACACCATCTCGGGGTCGTTGAGTAACCCCTCGACCACGAATACTCGTGGATGTCGAGTAACGAGCACACCATCGTGTCCTCTTTTAGGGATCCATGATTTACTTGTCCCGAGCGGGGTCTCTTTTGTACGGGGGAGCTACACCCCAGCCCAACACATGGAGTACATGGCAACATGGCCCAATATTATACAACGACCACATCGAGTCCACATACGAGTAAAAATGGCCACGTTGGGCCCATTTATCCATACTCAAACGTATAAGCACATGACTATAAAACCATAGTCCATAAGAGTTTAAATTACATCACTCTTATACAAATAAATACAACCCATATATATTTACAAAATATATATATCAAAGCCCGCAAATCAAGCTTTTCTTCTCAATCCAGGCCTCTAGGGCCGCGAGTCATTGGCTCTTGTCTTTGCACTAAAAATGTGGTCCAGGCCAGGTGACAAAGCCCGATAGTGATAATCTCTACGAGAATACTTCCCACCTAAGTGCACATGCAGTAGTCACACAATCAAACACATCCAAGTCACGACATACATGTCTATGAATGTTTACATGCCATGAATGAGACTCAATTCACCATGCCCCATGTATTGAGCCCTCGTCGGCTCTATTACTCAATATGTCATTGAGTAATATATCCCGAGTCACTCACTGACTCGTCTCACATATGCATATGTCAAATGTGACAACCGTCAATGGTATTACTAATGACCCATGTATCGAGCCCTCACCGGCTCCAGCTATCGATGCAAGTGCGATGGGCAACAAATCTAAACCAATCCGGCTTCTATCACACAACCCGAAGTCTATGTGATAAACATGACCGTGTGTCTTCTTTAGGCAACAGAACATTTCGGATCACACCGCGGGTCTCTTACACCCATGTTACAAAACTTTTCAGATCCCACCGCAGGTTTCTTACACCCATGTTATAGAACTTTTTGGATCACACCGCGGGTCTCTTACACCTATGTTCCAGGCTTTTCACCTGAGGGGGTTAACGGTCCCCTTCTTGCTCCGCCCAACACACATTAATTACATTTCACTTTATGCTTCAAACCGTGAGTCATTTATTGGACGTCATCCAAAGTACAAACTCACTACCCATTCATCAACACTGATGATGGATGGCCATACCCATGCATACACACCCAATATGTTGATGTCCCTGTGCATAGGCAGTGAGAAAGTCACTGCAAATTCTCATGTTACATGTATGATGCACAATACATGAACCATTCTCATCAGTTGTACTTCATGTCGATTTTCATGCAAACATATATTGCAAGCATATAAGTTCCATATATTTCATGCCAATATATATATATATATATATATATATATATATATATATATATATATATATATATACCCATATATACTTCTACTCTTCTATATATATATATATATATATATATATATCAAGCTTATATTAGCATCTATGAAAATCCATGACTAAACAAATAATGTCACATATAACCTTCCTTAGGATAACTCATGGCAATTCATATACCCAATACAATAGCCTACAACATGCCGTGCAATGGTCATAATAACAAGCTATTCATACGCCTTATTAAGTAACACACTTGGTACCAAAACATAGATTTCGAAAGGTTGTGGACGCCCCTTTGCGTTCACGAGGCACATGGAAATAATTTTGACTAAATGGGATTTCCATAGAGTCTAAGAACACCCCAAACGGAGTTCGAACACGAAAGATATGGTCGTCCGAAGTTGGAGGCAAAAAAAATAGGAAATGACCCTTGTGTCCCACCTGTACACTTGGTACAAACACTAACTTTTAGCAAGGCTGTGGACACCAATTACCCTCCATAAGAATATTGCTAGGTTCTTGACTCAATGGACTTTCCATAGAGTCGAGAACACCAGGTCGGACCGCGAGCGTTATCTTTTCATTCAAAGCTGAGGTCGGTTACTTTACTTACAACTTTAGGCTTGAGTTTGTGATGCTGCAGATTTCAAGGGTCTTAATCCATAATTTGACACTGGTTCTTTATACTCATTTGAAGATACGGTTCTTAGGGGTTGGAATTTGGATAGACCTATTTCAAGGAAATATGTTATCCTATAAGTCTAGTTTATACATCAATTGGAATGCTCACGATTCCATATGAGTGTAGCGAATCTCGGTCACGAGGTCTCAAAAGCGGAGCGGGAAGCTGCTGAGACATGGCTCACTTTTAGGGCATTTACGGTTTAAAGGGTCGGAATTTGGATAGACCTATTTCAGAAAATATGTTATCTTATAAGTCTAGTTTAGGCGAGGAAATTGGAATCACTTTAAATTGGTGGTGATGGCCCAGTTATGTGAAACTTAGTCACGAGGTCTCAAAACAGAGCAGGAAAACTTCCTGAACATTGCTCCACTTTGAATGCATTTATGATTTCAAAGGGGTCGGAATTTGGATAGACCTATTTCAAGGAAATATGTTATCCTATAAGTGTAGTTTAGAAAAAAAATTAGAATCACTTTGGTTGGATGGTGATGGCGGGAGTTATATTTGAAGCTTCGATCACGGGGTCTTAAAGGGCGGGAAAGCCTTTGAACATGGCTCCACTTTTGGCCATTTTTCGATTCAAGGGTTGTAATTTGGATAGACTATTTCAAGGAGATATGTTCTCCTTTAAGTCTAGTTTATCCTAGAAATGAGAATCATTTCGGTCGGATAAAAAGGGACTAGCCGTGTTATGAATGAGAAATACAGTCATGGGGTCGGAGGAAAAAAAACTGGACAACATTCTCCACTTTGACACACACACACACATGCCCTTAGATAGAAATTAAACCGAGTAGGATAAAAACCCTACCTCAATTTGCGTGATTTCCAGGGACACCGCCTTTTCTCGGTTTCCGTGAAAACCCTAACCTTGGAAAAATCTTGTAATTTCAGTGTCCACGCGTAGCTCTCGTTGCGTAGAGCACCTTTTAACTCGTCATGTGTCGGAGTTATGACCAGGAAAAACCACCAATGAAATCGCGGAGAAGGTTGCTTTTTCTTTTCATACTCTCTCTCTCTCTCATCATGTTTTTCTCTAGATAAAAAATGAGATCTCGCTTGTATTTTAGATATTGTTGGATATTTACCTGGAGTGTGGACGCGTGGCTCACATCGCGCACGTGTCACCTTCTTCCGGTCCGTTCTCGCCTAAACAATTTATTTAAATGGTTTCGGTTAATTATCTTAAATAGACATTCTTTAAATATTTGACATTTTTTAGGATTTTTCTAAAAATCTTGCTTTTAGGGTCCACTCGACGACTGTCGCCTCGAAATTCGTGAAAATCCGACTGTCTCGGAATTCAACGAAATTCACATGGGTGTCTAGATTTTGCGAGACGATTCCAATGGTGAAGTCCGTTTCGTCATTCGAGATCTAGAAAGAATTCCGACAAAATTACCATTTTGCCTTTCCTAGCAAAAATTCAAATTTCTAGGTTGTTTTTTTTTTTTCCCGGTCTTACAATTCGAGTCGTTTTGTCGAAAAATTTAGTCGTCGATTCAAGTTCAATTTATTTTTAAATGAACTTTATTTAATTTATTTTCTCTTTTAAAATTTTCTCCAAAAATCACGAAAAGCTGAAGTCTCATAATTCGACGAAAATTTTCTAAGTAACTAGATTTTGCGAAACGAATTCAATGATGAAGTATGTTTTCATTCGAGATCTAGAAAATTTTTTAGGTTTTCCTGAACCATTTTGATAATTTTACTATTTTTAAAATTTTTAAAAAATTTAAAATTTTCCCGGGTTTTACAAATCTTCATTTGTATTGTTAGCACCAAGCAGGGCTACCATCGTGTTCAAAGTTCATCTGGCTCATGCAAATCCATGACAGCAGAGTATTGAAATTCTTAGTTAGAATTGTGTCATCTCAATCAATAACAGAAACAACCGCCCTCTCCTCCGATTGCCTTCTTGGAATGCTGAGAGAAGTAAAAATTGCCGAGGTTAATAAAATATACATAATTGAGAAAGGAAAATGGTTGAATAAATTTGTTCACTAGGTTGAACAAAGAAAGAAAACTGGATAAATTTGGTTGTTTAATAGAAAAAGGAATTTCACTCATCATGGCAGAAAGGAAAATTATTGGGCCTTTTAACTTAGCCATAAAATAAAATATTTGCATTTCAAAATGGGTTATTTGGTTATAAGGGTTCAAATAACCCTCATATTTGCAAATATAACCCATCACTCAAAAAGCAAAAACATTATCCTAATTAGGACAAATATATCATTTTTTTTATTTCCCTCCAAAACACACCACACCTTATTCTCCTCTCTTCATCCCGAGAACAAACTCTTCATCTTGCCTTCAAGCTCTCCCTCCAAAATACACATACACCTCATTCTCTTTTTTTCATCCAAACTCTTCGTCTTGCCTTTAAGCCTTAGAAACCCTCTAAAACTAGATTTTTCCTCTTCCTTTTTAGTCCATTGCCGACTTCTCCTCTCTATTTTTTCGATCAAATTATTTTTTTCTCTATTTTTCTTTTCCTTCCCCTCAAATTTGCTTTAAGCTTGTTATAAGATCTCACGAATACACTAAAATTGAAAAAAGAAGCAGATGAAAAATATCACAACGAAATCCAAAAACTAAAGATGGGAGAAAAATAGAGCTTTGTTGCACCATCTCCTTAAAGCAGATTTGTCAATGCTTTAAAACCATAATGGAAATTTCATTCACTCTTAATGGAAATTCCTACCGTTTTTGAGTCCTTTTGAAAATACCTCATATCAATTAAATATTTTTCATTTTTATTAACTCATAATCGTTCTCCTAATCAATATAAATTTGAAGCGCCCACCTCTTTGCCAGTCTCACGAATTTTTGAGTCCTTTGGATCATCAGACATTAACACACCGACATGTAATACGCAAAACAAATAAGAAAACGGGCGTGGTGCGCTAAGCGCCTCTCTACGATGCTAGTGAGGATCGGGGGAATGCGGAGTGAAGAGTCGACCTTTTCAGTAAAGAATGTCGTACCATCCTTGTTGTGATTCCTCCTTCCTTTATGGAGGAGGAAGATGATCCGATTTCCATGGAAAGTGTGATTTCCTTACGAACGGGAGGGGAGAGAGGAAGATTCTTCCACGGCTCCGCTGACCCGTTCTTACGCTTTTTGATGGCCAAGTCAACCTCAACTTGTGCCCTAAGAAATGTTTGACCACCTTCAAAACGGTTATGTATGTGGGGTGGGGAGTGGAGCATCTTTAAACTGAGAGATCAGCCGGGTAATCATTAGCCGACTGTCTTCCTAGAGATGGCTTTTAGCCGACTGTCTTACTAGAGATGGCTCCCGGCTATGAGAGGATAAGTATAGGTGTTGCATCCTGACCAGTGAAAAGGTGATACTTGGGCACGACATGGATAAGTGTTTATGGGCTGTGAATCAAACAAGGTACGTCTTTAGACTGGTACCCACCCACCGTACTTACATAAGGTTATAATTTAAATTGGCGCGAAACGAATTTGATACGACCCGTGAACACAACATGAACTCGACACAGTTTTTATGGATTTGGGTTGAGAATAATCGTGTTTATGTCAAATTCGTATTGACCCACATAACTCGTTTAATAAATGGATTATATTTATGTCAATCCATATAACACAAATTTGACCCGTTTAATTATTATGTTTATTAATATTTAATCTAAATTAACCTATTACATATATTATTTATGTTAAATATTGATAAATTATTATAATTTATATTATTTTAAATTAATAAATTAATAAGCAGGTTACACATATAAATATCTAGTTACCGCGATGTAATTGGATTATATTTGAATTTGTTATTTCAAACTCATTTATCAGTCGTGTTATGTTCGGGTCAACGAATACTACAGATAACCTGTTATTGACACGACCCAAACACGAATTACCACCTCTAATTATTTAAATACAAAGCCAACTTATAAATTTGATTTATATTCACCATAACATAATTTTTAACCCAAAAAAAAAAAGAAATTATCAAAATATTTTCCAAATTGAAATTTATTTTCTTACCACAGGTTTTCGGAGTCTCGAGTCTTAAAAGATATTTGTGAGTATTTCTTCCCAATCAATAACTTTTTTTGACTTTCTACCTTATATTAACAACACTAACTACCTTTGAATAAAAAGAAGCTATCCATAATAAGGACGTTTAATATATATATATATATATATATATATATATATACTCTATATATATATATATATATATATATATATAATAAATATCTATTAAAAATAATACATATTTCAAAGCGTTGATTGAAATACAACACATGATGCCTCATGTGCTAAAAAGTCCTTTTTAATCTTCAAATCAGCTTTGCACAATTTGCATTGACCTCGTCATTTAAATAAATGGGTTCAAAATTTGTACTAAACTCTTATTTTCAATAAACGAGTTCTATATTTGCATTGAACTTATTTTTTTAACAGACGAATTATATATTTGCATTGAATTTATCTTTTCAACAGACGAGTTCTTAATTTGTATTGAATTTATCTTTTCAATAAATACGCTTTTAATTTGCACAGAACTCGTCTTTCTAACGTACAAGTATATCATCACAAATTATAGTAATTCAATTAATAGTTTTGGAGCTATGCTTTTTTAATCAATATTTTTTAAATTTGATGTAAGCTAGACTTTGCCCTCCATAATAATGCCTTCAATAGTGGCACCACTTTAGCATTAAATGAGGTACCAAAAAGGCAAGCAATTGATGGGTCTCCATCAATTTAAATAAAGCTTAACAATTATAGATTTCAGACTATGATTTTTTTTTTGTCTATCATGCAATAATTTGAATAATAAAGACAATACAAAATTCTTACTTTTGTTCATGAAATACAATCATAATGAAATGAAGTGAGTGCTTGGTGCTGACAAGTAGCTGGTGCTTTTTGATAACTAACTATATAAATTATTGTTTGATAAAATAATTGATACAAGATTAATTTACGAATAAGTATAAAAACAATGTAAGCATGTATAGAAAAAAGACATCAAAAATAAAAAATAATATAAAATTATAAAAATTTATAACCAAAAGTAAAAAAAAAATGAAATTAAATTTTATTTCACTACAAATAATATTATTTCATACCATGAAATATTTAGTTGAGATGATTTAGAAGATGACTCTTGCAACATGCTCGAGTTTAAATTTTATGAATATAGTTGTGTTATTTAATGAAGACTTTATATTATTTGTGGTCCTCTCATCTCTTATGAAGGTGGTCTTAGTGTTGTATGAGTTAAAGGCAGTATTCAGTGTGTTCACGGTACCATTCCAGTATGTAGTAAAAAAAAAAATCATAAATAAATAAATTTATGGTTATAAATTTATGAAATTTGTTGTTATTTTTTATAATATTGTTTATAAATTTCATATTTATGGTTATTTATAATTTCATAAATAAAGAATTAATTTATGGATTTATAACCATAAATAAAAAATGATATTATTATGACCATAAAGAATATTTATTTATTTCATATATTATTTTTTATTATGATAATTTTTCATATTATTTCATATAACCATAAATAAAATTTATAAATTTATAACCATAAAAAATTTATAATATTTTTATAATGTTGCATAATTTATAGAATAAATTATAATATTATTTCATAAATATTAATAAAAAATATGCAATTACAAAAATTTAATCATAAATAATATTATTTCATAAAAAAATTATTTATGGTTATAAAAATTTATTAATTTCATATTATTTTTGCATGGTTATAATATGAAATAAATTTATAATCTTAAAAAAATTCATATTATTTCATATAAATTATTAATTATAAAAATTATAAAAAAATGTAAATAAGGAGAGATGAATAAAAAAAAAATGAAAATTTGATATTTTAATACAAGCACAGCACAAAATGCTTCCCATTTCTAATTATTTAACCCTAATCAGCTATTGAGAGCTAAAGGATTCTTTGCCAAGTGCCATATAAGAGTTTATCCGATAAATAAGCTATTAGTTTTCACAATCGGTTATTACCTTAGAATTGAATGGATAAGTAATTACTGCGTCTCCATCAATTTAAATAAAGCTTAACAATTATAGATTTCAGACTATGACTTTTTTTTTGTCTATCATTCAATAATTTGAATAATGGAGACACACCCACATCCTCACTTTTGTTCATGAGATAATACAATCACAATTAAGTAGAAACTATACTATTATTATATTATATTAGCAAAACTCATTTCAAGTTTCTATAATTCAACTTTTGACATTTTTACTTAACGCTTTAAAATATTAAAATTAATCACCTACCTATGAAAAAATATAAAAACCTGACCCCTTTTTTCCCTAACTCTTCATCTGTCAGTTACTAACCCCCGCTAACCCAGCTCATTAATAACCCTTTACACTGTAAATATGAAAATTGATCCATTTTAACATCGTGTGATAATGACGATTTTCCAATAAAGAATTCTCATTTTTTTTGAGAAAAATAATTTCATTGATCCCAACTTGTAATATAAACATAGAATTAAAACGATTAAAAACCGCCAAATGATGAAGTAATCTCAGGGTTAATAACATGTAATGAAAGCGATTTAAAAGCTTTAATATATTTGATAGTTGAATCTACACATTTAATATTACTATTATGATTAAAATATATTTGGCTCCAGTTTTGCTATATACTGATGACCATTAATTTGATTTCGTCTTTGATCATATATACTTTGTTCATTCGAATCGTCAAAACATTAAAAGTTGTATTAAAAAATGTTTCTACCTTATAAAACCTCTTCGATTAAAGAACATTCTCATTGGATAAAACCTTTGTAGTGAATATAAGATTTTAAGGCTAATCTTGAGTCATTATCCAAGTCGTTTAAAGAGAATATTTTTCTTCAAAATTCAATTAAATCACCCCAAACTTATTTTTCTACATTTTATTCCCTTCATATTTTTCTAACAACAAAACACAAGATTAATTAATTACCTCTCATTTATTCACCTCAATGGTAGTTTTTTTTTTTTAAAGAGATAAATTTATTGATTTAGGTTAACAATATAATCGATAATAAATCACAGTGCTAAAAACTTTAGAGGATGACTCAAAATCCTGGTTAATAGCAAAATAGATCATTTTAATACACATTTGATAATAAAAAAATTGTCTAAAATACCTAAGATTTTAAATCGGCAACATACTGATGAACATAATTTGATCTAATGACTTTGTCAAATCGAACTTTGTCATTTGAACTGCCAACGCAAAAACTTGGAAAGAAGCTAACCGTCGATGATACAACTATCCGCCACAACAAGTCGGTGACAAAAATATGAAAAAACAAAGACAAATCCAAATCATTGTAAAAGAAACCACTTTATTAGAATTGAAAACCTAGATTTGGGGAAGAAAATGATAGAAGGGATGATTTTTGGTCAAGAATGACCATAGAAATCACTCATCCTCTGACAAACAAAGACCTGAAACATAAAAGTAGGGAGGGAGTGGCCAAGTAGCCTTTATTAAAATATTATAGAGGGGTTTAATAATATTGGCCTTATTGAAAAAAATATTTTTTAAAATATGGTACAAAAAATAAATATTTAGAAATCTGTAATTTTTATTTCAATATTGTGTGCAGCATGGATGTTGTGTCTTCAAGACACGATTTCAGTATAAGATTGCAAAATCGTGTTTTTTGAAGGCGATTATTCGATAAAATTGAAGTCGTGTTTTGAGAGCCTTGATTGATATAAAATCTTGGCCAGTAGTTTAAAAACGCGTTTGATTAGTGTGAAATCGTGGTGTTTCGAAACCGCAGTTAGTACCAGATATGAATGTGTTTAGACCCAGTTTCGTTATCAAAATCGTGATCGTGTTTTTAGAGACTTAACGTTTGGGTCTGTATCAAATCAATAGTTAGTTTTGTTTTCTGCAGTTTCAAATAAATTATGAAGTGCGTTTTGAGAGAACAGTTTAAGTATAAAGTTCATGTTAAGTGTTTAAACTGATTCGTGTAAGAATTGCTGAGTGTAATTTTGAAGCACTGTTGTTAGTTAATAAAAAATTTGGAGTTGTATTTTGAACTGTTCAGTGCCAGACGTCAATCATGACATGATTGGAAATGCCTTAGAAATAATATGCGAATATATTTTTAAAAAGATTAAATACCAATTCACGTTTGAAATTGATTTTAATAAAACATTTTCTTAATAAATCATTATTAAAAATTAAAATAGATCAAATAATGAGAATTATATATTTGTGATATCAATATGAAGTGTATAGTGTTTGACATAATCTCCAGTAAATATTGAAATATTTTTTGGGTTACAATTTTGGTACAGAGTATAAATTACAGTCGGCAAATTGACCACAACAATTTTTCCTATTTCAGCATCACATAAATACCAATATAAAATTGTTCTCAAAAGTCATGTTTTGAAAACACATATTTCAATGCAAAACTCTGAAATCGTGTTTTAAAGATACGATTTTAATGTAAAATTTGAAAATCGTGTTTTGAAGACATGATTTCGGTCGCTAAAATTCATGTCTTAGGAACTTCAGATTTTGGTGTAAATATATGAAGTCAATACCTTAGACATGATATTAATGTAAAATATAGGAATTGTGTTTTTGAAAACTTTAATTTATTGCAAAGTTATAAAGTCGTGTCTTCAAGACTCGATTTCAATGTAAAATACATAAATCACAACTTAGCAATTGAAATGACTTTAAAAATACATAACAACCTTCCCCGATTCAACATTTAATAAATACAAAAACCAGTGGCGTCTTTAAACATGAATATGTAAACCATAAATGCAACATCAATAAAACTAATCGATGATTGAAGGATTGATATTAAAATAACTTCACAACTAAAATAATTATTCAAAATAGTTAACGGTAATACATATCATGTATAATAATATACAAAATAAGTCAAAGTAGAAACTATGTCCCAAAATCCTTCTAAGTACAAAGGTCATCAAATCCAACTCATATGTAAAACCACTAATTTGTATTGCCACATGAAGAAACCTTCTTCTTTCATTGTTGTGATCGATTTATCATATACCTACATCTCAATATGATGACCAACCCTCATGTTGTGTAACACCCCGAAATATACCTAGTCGTTTCAGGCATGTTTAGGGTATTTGCTAAATTATAATTGTTTTTTCATAATTGTTAATTTGCTAAATGAGAAAATTTCAAAACTCAGGATTTGTACAAGATACAAGGGTAAAATTGGAATTTGTCAAAATATGATATAAAAGTCATAAGATAATAAGATTATATGCCAAAGTGGAATATTGGGAAGTTGTGGTGCAAATATAAGAGAATTAGAAGACCAAAGTGCAATAAAAGGAAACTTAAGTTAAAAAAATGCATTTTTGTGGTCAAACAAGGCCTTATGAAATGAGACCAAATAAGAATTGAGGAATTTTGGTCTCTCATTTGAGACATTTGGAGAACCCAAAAGAAAACGTGAAAGGAAGAGAAAGAAGAAGAGAGAAAAAGAAAGAAGAAGAAGAAGAAGAAAGAAGGAATTTGAGAAAATTTAATGGATTTATAACTTTGAGTATGGAAACTTTGAGTATGAAATGCTATGTTTTTGTATGGAACTTGGATGTAATTATTTGTATGGATATTAGTGGTTCTATTTCTAGGGTTTAGTTAGGAATTCATCATATCCCTAGATTTGTTGAGAGTTGGGTTGGTAAAACCCTAATGTGCATAAGATGAGTAGGAATCCTCCCTTTGAGTAGGGATTTTTGGTTTATGATGTTGGGATACATGTTTTGGGTATTTAGAGGTGACCTAACACAAGTGTGAGATTGGGCTTGGAAAAAAACCCTGATCAATCTCCATGTTTGGTTTAGTCGGAGGTTAAGAACCCGTTTGGGGCTACATTTCGGTGATGTTTATGGATTATTTTGGATTTTTGAGTTGGATTTCTGGAAAAAGGGACTAAATCATCAAAAATCTGGGATTTTCGGGGGTCCTACGGCGTAGCAACCTCTGCTTGACGAGGTCACGCCGCGGCGGGGACCCTCCCCTGCCAAGCCAGTGTGGCCGAGAATGAAGAATGGCCAGGCCTCAGGTTCTTGTGAGCATAGCCCAGCATTCCGCAGCATGGAAAATTCTTTGTGTTTTGGTTTTGTTTTGTTATTTAAATTGCTTTCAGGGACTTGTCTATTAGACTAATGAGGACCCTATAAGTATATGAAATGATCCATACATGTTTGTAAGGTAAAGGAAACAGAGAAATTAGACCATACCTCGTCGCCTCGGCAAAGTGAGTTCGATGATTGGCAAACGTAATGCCCCTATGCTAAGATAATAAGTTCCTAAACACATATAATTGTAGGAATGCCTAAGACCAAATATTGAATGACACGCCTTCTGTTATGAGGCGGAGACACGTTCTGATCGGTGCCGGCGCTCACGCTGGTGCTCACGACGCCGTATGTGGGCGAGGCACGTCATTGGGAGTGCGCGGCGCCTCTGTTGTCTTTGCGACGCCATTCACGCATTAGGCAAGCCGCGTCTTGATCAGTGCTTTGGAACTCACGCTGGTGCTCACGACACTTTACGTTGCGATGGTAACGCGTTCGATCGATGCTTGGCACTCACGCTGTGCTCTGGCACCTCGATCTTGTCTGATGCAACCGAGTACTTAGTGTGTTGTATCGCTACTCATTTCTTATTATCTTGGTCTAGGTAGTCAAAAGTTTATATAGTGATGATAAGAGCACGAGATGACAGAATAAGAGTAAAGGAAATGTGTACATGGATTACGATCACGTAGTACCTACGGTACTTCTATACAATGAGAAACATAAACTCTATGGTACTATGGGTCATCAATGTAACATAAGACTTTATAACTCTAATTGAGATCTGAATAAGTATAAAATCTCTTTATAAATACCAGTATATGTACAAGTTTGTTATATGAATTTCATGATGAACCACTGATATATATTCTTGTTATATGTTTCCGAAGAGAGTATAAATGCATGTGTATACACATAAGTTATATGTTCCCACGGCTAGTGTAAAGGCAGGGTTTTTAATCGGGTGTGGAGTGAAGGAGGATTGTCGCGATCTTCTTTGTGTGGGAGTACATGTTTGTAGGTTTTTGGCGCTACGGTGTATGTAAATGTAAATGTATAGTTTTGTATGTGTAGCATGTAAGTGGGACTGGAATTTGTATGTATTGATCTTTGTAAACACACACCGCTCTGGTGGTAGTTTTTATTTGTATAGTCGTGATTGATTATAAGACTTGGGCCCTTTGATATGCGAGAAAAAGAAAGTAAAGAGTCCCGATCGGTCTCGGCGTCCCCTTCGTCCGCCTGGCGGAGTGAAAGCGTGACATGTGCTAAACATCCTCGCTAATTCTTGATACCTAGATCCATAATATTAGATGTCATAATCAAAATTTGATATGAATCTTCATTAGTATTGCTAGCGCGAAGCAGCTCTACCATGTCAACTAATTTCCTTTGGTTCATGCAAATCCACGTGAGGAAAGCCAAGTATTAAAAATTCTTAGTTAGAATGTGTCCTTCTCAATCAGAAAACGACCACCCTCTCCTTGATTTGCCTTCTTGGAATACGAGAAATACTTCTTGAGGTTAATAAAAAAATATACATCGTGAGAAAGAGGAAAAATGGATTTTGAACAAATTTGTTCACTAGATTGAACAAGAGAAAGCGGATAAATTTGGTTGTTTAATAGAAAGGGAATTTCACTCATCATGGCAGAAAGGAATATTGTTGGGCCTTTTAACTAAGCCATAAAATAAAAGATTTGCATTTCAAAATGGGTTATTTGGTTATGAGGGTTCAAATAACCCTTAAATTTGCAAATATAAACCATCACTCAAAAAGCAAAAACATTCTCCCGATTAGGACAAATATGCCATTTCTTTTATTTCCCTCCAAAACACACCACACGTCATTCTCCTCTCTTTATCCGGAGAACAAACTCTTCATCTTGCCTTCAAGCTCTCCCTCCAAAACACACATACACCTTATTCTCTTATTTTCATCCAAACTCTTCGTCTTGCCTTCAAGCCCTAGAAACCCTCCAAAAGAACAGACTCTTCGTCTTGCCTTTAAGCCATAGAAAATTTATTACACTTTCATCCTCTATTTCATTCGTAAACCTAGAAAACTTCTCATTCTCTTTTTGTGAAGTTATTTGGTATTTTATTTGCAAGCACGAAAGGAAGATTGAGTTCATTGAAAGAGTAAAGAGAAACAAAAAGATTTAAAATGGTGGCTCGAAAAGGAAAAATCTCATTGCGAATGGAAAGGGAAGAAGTGAAGTTATAGAAAAATCAGTGCCAGCGAGAAAGAAGCAAGCCGACTCTGAGAGAAAAATTTCAACCACCAATGGAAGACAAAACCGAGTCTACAAAAGTTGTGAGTGTAGTTTTTATATTTTATAAATTTATGGAATTTTTAACCAAATATTATACAATGGATTTTAGTAGGGTTAAGTTTATCGCAATATTTTTAAATTTTTGGAAAGTATTGAAAATAATAAATTAATATAAATTAATTTTGTAACCCAAAATACCTTTAAATTTTTTATAATTTATTATATTAGGGTATAAATTGAGCCAGCAGGTATTTTCAGAATTGTTAAATGAATATTGAATAAATGATTATATGGCTAAGAGCCAAATGCAAATATTATATGCTAAATGAGAATTGATTGGACTGAAAATTTACCCAAGTGTAAAGGGTAAATTTGAAATTTGTAAAATGAGGACCTAAGAGTCATTTGTGATAAAGAATAAGGTCTAAGAGTGAATATGGATTTAAGTAAACGAGAAAATATGGGAAAGCTAGCATTTATGAGAACAGTCAAAGAATGCATTTTGAGCCAAACTTTTGATCAGAGAATGAGTGTTTAAGACCAAAGTGAGATACAAGAAAGGGGGAGCTCATTTGAGCAATCCCGTTTTTGAGAAAGAGAGAGAGAGCTAGGGTTTTTGAACGGGGAGATTTGTGAATTGCTCCATGAAAATCAAAGCCTAAAGTGATCAAAAACAAGAAGAAAGCTTGACATTAAAGATTGTAAGAGATTTGAGGTAAGAAATAAACCCAAACCCCTTTGTTATTGTGTTTGAGTTGGGGAAAACCCAAAATGTGGATAAAAAGAGTCTTGTTTTGGTTGTAAATGAGTTTTGGGATTGTGTTGAGGTTGTTTTGTATTGTTGGTTGGGATTGGTTTGTGTAGTGTTTGTAAAGGAAAATGTTGAGTTTCAAAGGAAATGCTGTCAAATTTTGTAAAAAACTCATATTCTTGTTTGTAGCTATATTAAGTTATAATCATCAAATGAAGTGATTCTAATTGGTAAATAACCATAAGAGATAGAGTACCTGTGAAATTTATAGAAAGGGACCAGAACAAATTGTATCTCTAAGGCTCCCAAATATGTGCTTAAAGGTGAGCTCGGGTAGCTCACTGGTTATGCTTTGTTTTGGGTATTGTTATAGTGTTTTGGCCATAAGTTGAGTTTCACTCATCCAAATTGAGTGATTCAGAATTCTGGGTAAAATAGACTTCTAGGGAAATAATTTACTCGAAGGAAGTATATGCAAATTGTTATCCCAAAGTTCTCAGAAATCTGTCAAAATGGAGATATGTGTAAGAATAGTCTGATTCTGCTTTGCAATTAGAGTAGTCTGGATGTAAAATGCAATAACTTGAGTTTTGGTGATCCAAATTGGATGATTCTAGTTGGAGAAGAAACCTTATAACCATAACTTCAAATGAGTATAAGGAACCATTACCAAATTATGGAGTTAAGACTCCTTAAATTGGGAATAACGATGAAATGCTTCAGTGAGCTAGATGCAGCCAGTTTGGCATTAAAATGCCATAACTTGAGTTTGAGTGATCCAAATGAGATGATTCTAATTCCTACTAAAAAATAGACTCATAGAGCTAAAATTTTCTTGAAGGAAGCATGAGCAAATTATGGCTCATGTGTCCCTAGAAAAAATTTTCAAGTAGAAGGGAGTATCGAGGGTAGACATAAACCGACAAAAACCCATAGAATAACCTACCTAATATGCTTGATTGTCATTGTATTTGAATGAGTGACGAGGAGGAAGAGAGAGCTCGCATTGAAGATCAAGATTCGAAGATCGGAATCAAGCGATGATTTTAGTTTTTTGTTCTATCTTCTCCTATTATCGTTTCAAGATTTGAACTATTTGTTCTAAATGCATAAGAAAGCATATTGAATTGATTTAAATTGATTTGAAAGTGATTGTGAAATGTTTGCATATGCGATTGCATGATTATTGAAAATGAAGCTACATTTATACAAATGTACGTATTGTACTATATTTTGCTATAAAGGATTTGAACGCCTTTAATAGAATGTTAACCGTTTATTTCACATTAAGGATAGATTGGTATACCAATAGGGGTCAAAATAGCAGTATTGAAAACGATTGTATTGATGTGTCACTCCAATCAGTAGCCCAGCGGGACCGTATCGATAGTGTTCACTAATTGATTTTTAATAACCGATCATTAGCCAATGAGGCAGAATGCTTGTGTTATAAAACCGTTTTTATCTCGGCACTGCGGCCAGGTGGGACTATGCATTGATTACGATATCTTGTATCGTACCAGGTTAAATTAGTTAAGAGGCAGAATTAGAATTGAATTATAGAAGTGAATTGAAATTGTGAGAAGCGAGGAATTGAATTGATTTAGGGTGTGAAATATTGGAATCGCATGTTTCAATTGAAATGAAAAGAGCATTGCCGAAATGCATGATTTGATTATAAATAAATTATTGCATATGAAAGTGTGTATTTGGGATGATCAATGAACCATAAATGATTGTATATGAAAATATGTAAATGTATTATTGACATTGATCATCCAGCATTAAAGTATTGTTTAGTAAAATTGCATGATTTAACTTAAGCGAAGCGGATGAATGGGTGTATAGAACCATTGAGCATGAAAATGCTTAGGCGCGTATTGTTTTTATCAATGCGCAGTGCCAGAAGTGATTGATAGTGATTGGCGAACCCAGGTCGAGAGGAGTTGAGTCATTCGAAAGTTCCACCCGAGGTAAGCTCAGGCATATACATTCACTCCAATTTTGTTTTGAACATTTAATATTTGTAAAAATAATTTGAACTGAACATATTTGTAAATCATTTTTGAAAAGGCTTGGAACGCCTTCATTGTAAATGTATTTTGTTAAATGTTATGGGCCTATTGAATGTGTAAATGTTTATGGGCTTGCCCTAAATTGAAACCGCTTCCACGAAGATTTCAGAACAAAAATGTTTATATGAATAAATGGATTTGATTGATGGCTTTGGCCGGGCGTCCCGATGTTCGCGGTCGGGATCCCTTGGCTGCCAGAGTCGGTCGAGCTGGGGGTCACTCTGATTTTTATTTATGAATTTTTCGTATTGTTGTTAATTATGTATTTGGAAGTAGATAAAAACTATATATAATGATTTCATGCAATGACTTGTATGATTATCGACAAGTTTTTAGAGAATTTATGAAAATTTTAAGGATTTTAGATTTTTAGGGATATTATGTAATGTTTATGGTGTTTGAGTAGAGTTTGGTTTGTTAATTGGTATTTTACAAAAATTGGGAACTAATAAAGTGTGTTGAAAATAAAGATTTGCATATTAATTTTTATTTTTAGTTTTTGTATTATTATCAATCATACGTAATGTAATGACATTTGATTAAGGATAAGTTTAAGGAGATTTTATGAAATTTTATGAATCTTTTGAATTTTTAGGAATATTATGCAATGATATTTGAGTAGGTTAAGGTTTCTTACTTGACGCTTTCAAAAATTTAGAAATCATTGAAGTGTATTCAATAGTATAAATTATATATTTATATATTTTTTAACTCTGTATTGTTGTTAGTCATGTATTTAGAGTAAATAAAAAAATATGTAACTATTTTATGCAATGAGATGTGATTAAAGATAAGTTTTTAGAGATTTTATAAAATTGTAGGGATTTTTAGAGTTGTTAGGGATGTTAGACAATGGTGTTTGAGTAGGTTTAGATTTGTTATTTTATGTTTTTATTTTTGGGAACCACGCGGGGTGTGTGGAAAATAATAAATTGTTATTAAGCTAATATATGATTAGCACAACATTTACAATTTTGGCATATAAATTTTATTAACTTCATTTTATTTAATTTGGAAGCTACCTACCCCCTCAGCATGTTTTATAGTCAAAATACCCAAGAAGAGCACTTCCATTGAAGTTTGCATGTCATCAGACTTTATTTGTAATAGAAAATATTAAAAAGAAGCTTAATATACAACAATTAAATATATTCATGAATTCTTGCTTTGGACATTTTTTGGTTATGCCAGAACTTAAATTTTTAACTCAAATTGTGCACCACATGCTATTAGATCAATGTGTTACAAAGAAGTAAGATGAAATGTGGTTTTTAGTGGTCGAGAAAAGAATTGAGATTCAGTAAAGATGAGTTGGTTTATCATGGTTTAAGTTTTAGTTTCCATCCTCAGCATAATCCATCAACATTGAGAATAGGGATGTTTATTTTAATGGTGAAGACAAAGTGTGATGATCAAATTGGAGAAAGTTTTCCTTTTCTTTTGGTGAAGTGAAGAGAAAGAAAAAAAAAAGCGAGGAAGAAAAACCTTGATAATCTGAAAGATGATGACATGGTTAAATTAGTTTTATTGTACTTTTTAGAGCATGTTCTACTGGGGAAAGAAGGGGAAATTTTAATAGACATGGAATGGGTTAGTCTTGTGGATTGTTTGGAAGTTTTTAATAAATATCCATGGGGCATGATTTGTTAGGAAGAACAACTTTTTGTTTCTGATGGCCTTAGGCGAAGGTGTTAAAAATACTAATGGAAGAAGCCTGGAAATGTGCCTGAGAGGCATATAGTCTACTTGGGGTTTCCATATGTGTAAGACCCCAAAAAATTCTAATTTTCTGAAAAATGATAAAATGGTAATTTCGGTCAAGATCCGGAATTTTTCTAGATTTTGGATGACGAAACGGACTTCACCGTTGGAATCATCTCGCGAAATCTAGCGACCACGTCGAATTCCGAGATAGTCAGAATTTCACGTTTTTCGAGGCACCGGGGATGGTGCGGGACACTTGGCACATTGCGAGTGACTCGGGGTTCGCGTGTCGTGTGCGAGGAATAAATTGGCTTGTGAGCTCAAATGGGACCCATGAGGGAGCATGTAACATGTGATTTGGTGAGAATTCATTGTAGATGGATAAGGGGATAAGGTGTAATCTAAAGGGAGCCAATGGGGCTTGACGCGGCAGAGTGGGAGGACACCAAGTTGACCCTTATCTTCTCCCATTCGGTTCGGGAGGGAAAAAGAGAAAAAGAGAGAGAAAGAGATAGAAAGAGAGGGCTTTTAGAGAGAGAAGCTCTACCTTATCTCTAGATTTTCCGGCAATCGGTCCGTCGAATCCCGGCGAGACAAGAGGCAAAGTTGATCCCATTTACCGAACTACGCATGGGTACTGTATTGTGGAGTTTGAACTCAGGGAGGTAGGGGTTCTTCTCTACTTGGTTTAGTTCTTGTCTGGAACCGTCTGAGATGGTTGCGGGAGGTGTGTTTGGGGTAGGAAGGCGGGTGTGTTCCGGTCCCCCGAGGAGTGGGATAGAGAGTACAAGGAATTTTGGATTGTTTCGGATAATCAGGTTGGGTTTTGGAGACGCAGCCGGGTGGTTTGATTGTGTGTTTGTGATGATTTGGATAGTACCCGAGTTGGGCTGTCGGATTTTCTATTGGCCCATTGTGGCCGATTTTGTGTTATTACTTCTGATAGATAACATGTTGTTGTGTGTTAATTTTTTGTTAATATATGCATGCTTGATGTGTTAACGTGGATTGTTGTAAATTGGTATATTGCGTTTCATCTTATTTAGGAGCATACTGGGAGCCAATGGTGTGAGTGCATGACATGAAATCTTCGGGTTGTCACGATAATTTTTATACAAGGAAAGTTCAATGGGAATAATTGTCTTCAGGAAATCGTCCAACAATTCATATCTGAGAGGCCTATGAATTGTTTCGAAGAGTTATCTAACAAATTCACCTTGGAGGATTGTTCAACATATTTATATCGGAGGGTTGCCCATAAATAAAACAAATATTTTTGTTTGGAAACAATTTTCATACATGACACAAGCATGTGTGAGAGGCACAAGCATGTGTAAGAGAGTCGGTGAAGACTCGAGGCATGAGATTGGGCATGTAGACATTCGAGTAGGAATCATGAATTCACTTGAATGTGTGTGTTTGCCATTGCATGAGCACTTAGGTGGGAGTATTAACCCGATGTAGGAAAATATCAGCTACTTGGGCATTTGCTGTAGTCGTGAGATCTCTCTTTCGGTACGAGGGGAGTGTTCGGGGAAGGCGAGCTCACTTAGAAGTAGCTCTTGAGAGAAAAAAGCCGACATGTGATTTTGATTATGTATTTTTGTAAAACATGTATGAAACCTTCTAACTGGTGTATGTTTGTATAGGAGTGTAATTAATTTCTGAAACTATTGTAATATAGTTGGTTATATTTTTGTAAGTATGGATGTATGGCCCCGATGTGGCCATTTTTACTCATTTTGAGTCTCAGGTAGAGAGACACTCATTTTGTGGCATTGAGACACTCAATGGCTACATGTATTCCGCGAGTTGACGGGTTGTCAACGAACCCCCGAAATTGGGGCATCACAATATACCTTCCAAGTTTGGGTATATGAAATTTATTCAAATTATTGGAATGAAACTAGCCCTTTCAAATCATGTTGCTAAGAGTTGCCCGAGGATAAATTGAGGTACTATTTCTACATTGAGGGTTTATTGAGCTCAACAAATTTTGTGGACTCAATGTGAGTAATTTAAATTATATTAACTTAAGTTAATTGTCATTTTAGATTCTTTCATATGCCTGTTTTTATGTTTATTAATTAGGGTGCCAGCATGATTGCTTGATTATCATATGCTCCACATATACTACTTTGGAGGAATGTCAGCAAGAGTATTACAAGTATTTGAATAACCGAGTCATTGTATGATGTTCCTCAATTTTAAACCAACGACAATATAAGATGATACTATGGAGTGCAGGGAAAATAAATGAAGACTTAGTTCGCCACTGAGGTATATGTGCTTTGCTTTCTGATGGAAAACAATAAGGAAGTAGGTGTCCACCCCTTCAATGAAGACAATAATTTCACTATCAAGCTTTTTTCTATAAATACCATATTTTTTAGTTCAATTGTAATACAAAGTTGAAGTGAATATTCAAATTGAGAAATTAACCTAAGTTAAGTTCTTCCTCAATTTACTTAATCATAGCAAAGTGAAAGTGGATATTATTTTTTTCTCAATTATATAAATATTATTTTCTTAGCATAATATAGTCATGCCCTGATTTATTTATGTTTTAAATTTTGGTGCTTAATGATATATGACAAGTTGAAGTTTGATTTGTTTATAACATATGCGAGAATGCAGTATTATGGGGGGATTCATAAAGCATAGAGAAAAGATGAATATAATTTCAATTATCACGAAAGAGATGAAGGAAATCAGCTTTAAAGATAGATGACTTAAGGCAGCTTTATTGGATATTTAATTATTATTTTATTAAATTTTATATTTTATTGTACAAAATTATATAGTGTATTTATGTATTTGTTCTATCTTATTATATGGTGCATCTATTGTTTCAAGTTAAAGGGAAAAATCAGCCAAGTGGTACTCAGAATATAGGATGACCAAAATATGCTATAAAGGGACAAGATATCAGTATGGACTATGATTCCCATGTGACAACTTTGAGTTTCATGGAAGATAAAGAGGATGGGAATCATGCCCATGCTTATGGATGTCGAAACCAATAAAGAGATTGTAGTTGTAGAAAAACACATAATGGGGATGGAGGATGAAGATATGAGCCTTGATCAATAGGTGATATTGCAAAACTATTTGATACCCCTAGTTGTCGAACGGCACTAGGTTTATGTACTTTCAAAGCAGTTGTCCCCTACTATATTTAAGCGAAAGCGTGGGTTGAAGAAGTCTTATTTTTTTACAGCATCCTTTCACATACCCTACAAAGAAAAGGAAAATAAGAAAGGAAGGAGAAACATCATTAGACTTTAAACCTTTGCAATCTATTTCTGAAGCAGTAAGGAAATCATTTCATAATTGGTTGATTCTTCAAGAAGGGTAATTTATTTGTAATTGAAAGTTGTAATTGTTTATTTTTACATGTTCTTTACTTGACTATGGGTTTATTTTATTTATTTATTTATTTTGCAATATGAATATAATAAGGTCTATGGTTGATCTCGATTACTTGGATGCGGACAAAGAATGGTTTCAATCACTAGTTCAACATGGTGCATGGCTAAAAAACATGGTTTGTGAATGTTTATATTGTGTTTGATTTGTTCTTATTATTATATTGACATTTCAATGAAATAGTTTCACTAATTTTGTAAGACCCGAAAAATTCCAATTTCTGGAATAAGGGCAAAATCGTAATTTCGATTACAAAATTGTAATTTCGGTTAAAAATCCGGAATTAATTATCTAGATCTCGGATGACTAAATGGATTATGCGGATTTAGGTCGTCTCGCCAAAATCTAGCTAGCCGCGTAAAATTCGTCGGTCGAGGCCACGGTCGGGTCGGCAACGTTTTTCGGCGTCGCGGTTAGTCTTGATAAAGCGATTTTTGGTTGTGAAGAAATTCATACTTATATAACAACGTACTCATATACCATAAGTGGTATGAAGTAGAGAAATGATGAAAATGGATGGCCAGATAGTCTTAGAATAACCAATTACGAGTAAGGGACGTAATGGTCATTATGGGGATTCGATTTTTAAGTCACTAAAGGGCAAAGTTGTAATAGTGCTTCTTCTCCTTCATAAACCAAGGCAAAAACGTGGAATGCATTTTTGAAGATCCAGTAGCCATTTTTTGAGAGCTCTTTAGAGAGAGAGAAACTTCTCTCTAGAAATACGACAAATCCGACCGTTGGCGGTCTTCGGGACAAGAAGGGAAGTTGTTCTACGCGGAGTGGCCTACGCGTGGGTACCAGATTTATTGAGTTTCCTCAAACTCCAAGAGGTAGGGGTTTCTCCCTACTTGCGTTTTATTCCCTCTTTTAAATACTTTGCAAATGTTTGAAAGGTTGAATGGTAGTGAGAAATTTGTTGATCGGATTCGAAGAGCAGGCGAGGTGAAAATTTAAACCCATGTGGATGATCCATGACGTCCACGGAGCTATTGGGTTCCTAGTTTATGCCATTTATGTGGAAATGTTTCTTGGTATGCGTTGGTAGGAATGGCGGGTGGTTGCAGTTCACTAAGTGAGCGGATTGAGTTGTGATTTTCGAATAGTGTAAGGGGTTTCACTATTCCTGAAACAGTGTTCTAAATTATATTTTGTGAAAATATGTGTTTGGCCAGAAGTGATTTAAATTTAAATTGCTCGTGTTTTGATTATTAGCCAGTGAGCTAATTTTTATATGTTTGAAATAGAAAGTACATGATATGATTGTGTGATTTGATGTTATGTGAATAATAATGCGGAGTTTACATATTTGCATGTGATTGAAGCTGTGTTGGAAATGGCATACATGCATTATATGCATTGGAACATCCTGGGACTATCAGGAGTTGGTGCATGAGATGAGTCTAGCGAAAATGGTTCGGAGGGTTGTCTAAAAACATTAATTATCGGAGGGTAGTCGAATTTAAAATATCGTCGTCGGAGCGGCGGTGTGTCGTCGGAGGAGTAGTCCGCAAACAGATTAAATATATATCAATCGTCGGATGGCTGGTGATATATAATCGGAGGGTTGTACTAATAAAGCGATAAATTCTCGCATGAGGCTTAGGCGAGTGTGAGGAAGTCGCGAAGGACTCGGGATGCAGGTTGGTCGTAGACATTGAGGATCATGCATTTGCTTGAATGTGTGTGTTTAGAATGAGCGTTGCCTGCAGCACTTAGGTGGTGAGTAGCTAGCCAGGGGCGGATTCTCATCTTGAGCATTAGCTCACCCCGTCGTGGGACCCCCTTTTTACAGTGCGGGGGAGCGTGCGAGAGCGGCTCGATCTGAGGGTGAGTTTAGCTTAGGGATGTGGCTTTGGTGTCACATTGTATACATGTATTAGAATGCTTTTCATTTTAATATATGTTGTATATAAGAATGGTTATTAACTGCGGAAACTATTGGATATAGTTTGGATGGCCAGCGATGAAGTGTTGTATTATGGAGCCCAAGAGGCCGTTTACTCATGTTGGGATTATATTGAATTTGTTTAGGACAGTATATCTGAATCTTGTATTTGGGTGAAATTTCTCGTACAAAGGAGATTTTGCAGATTTTACGAAGTAGGCGTCGGGTAATTCGACATCCACTTGTGTCCGCCAGGTTGTGGGTAGTCAAACGGACACGGAGTTTTAGGGCGTCGCAAATTTTTTTTGTCGGTGTTCAACATATTGATGTTGCTTTCTATTTTTTTCCGTAAGTGGAGAATAGAAAAGCCACATATATTTTCTCAAAAATTTACTATTACAGATACCATGTTTTTGGTATGTATAATTTGTTCTTACTGTTGGTCATCATATTACTAAATAAGTTATTATTTTAACTATTTTTTTTTTACCATTTCATATATAGAAAAATGATAAAGCAAAGTTGGAGAAACATGGTAAAAAATGAAGTAATTCTAAATCTCGAGAAAGATGGTGTTCTTATTGGCTATGCTGTGGGCTTTCACGATACCATATCTAATCAAATGATTCGAAGTAGACATCATCTATGTTCCTATCAATATTAGAAGTATGCATTGGGTATTAGGAGTAGTTCACCTGCCTCAGAAGATGATATTTGTGTATGACTCATTGATAGGCATTAATAGTGATAGTAGATTAAAATTACATCACTCCCTTTGGCAGCTTTACATTTAGGATGTTCTCGTATCTTGATGTCATAACGTATGGGAATGGTGATCACAAGGCGGTAGTCGAAATATCGAGTAAGCGGATATACTTCCGATAATTGGATTTTACTACCCTGGATATATCGGAAATATAGAGTGGATATTTTACAAAAGCTTATAGATTCAATTAAAATTATATATATATATATATATATATATATATATATATATATATATATATATATATATATATATATATACTATATATTAAATTTTAACATTTACGTTCATTTAATATTATTAATAAATTTGTAAAGATAATGTTTTATAATTACTAAATTAAATGTATAATTTAATATTATTCTTAGAATTAATGAGTTTTTATTTTATTTATACATTATAATAACATTCGAATATTATTTATATAGATAATGAGAAATAATTCATATCATAATTAAGATAGATTAAAATCAAATAGATTCAATAACTATTAAATTAAAAATGCTATATTTAATAAATTATTAAGATATTATAATGTTAAAGAGATATTATTAAATATTACAAATATTAAGTAGATAATGAGAAGATTCTATATTATAATATTAACTTTTTAAATGAGATATTATTTTATTTGTTTTCCTTATCAAATTAATTTTTGATTTAAAATATTGTAAATTTATTGATGATTTTAAAATTTTAAATTTTTGAAAGGTGAAAAGGGTTTTATGAAAAAATAAAATGAAGTGTTAATGTTAAAACAATAATGTAAAATAGTAAAAATATTCATAAGTAATAAGATAATATAACAAATATTTGCATCTTATATAATAAGTGCAACTCATGCCTTGATGGCTACAGTGGAGACATTCCACACTTTTTTGGTGGGTTCGAAACCCCCAACCGGCAAATAAGTTGAAAAATAGCATCTTGACGATCAAGTATTAACACATAACAAGTGGGCTAGGCCGAAATATCGGCTAAAATCCGATAAATCGCTAAAATAATGGCGAAAACAATGATAAATCACCAAAATGTACTCTAATCGACTATCGGTGGAGGATATCCTATCAACCTCCACCGATAACCGAAATATCGGCAATATTTTAGCCGATATTTTTGATATTTTGTTCCTTGCCTAAAGGTGACCAGCAATGGGACATTGAATGGCTAAATGATGTTCCTCAACAAGAATATGAGTAAGTAAACAAATATTCAATCATTAATCTTATATAATATAATTTTCATAATGAAGTTACTTTTGATTATTTGTGTTTCATGCAGTGGTGATTATGGAATGTTCTTACTAAAATATGCAGAATATTTTATGCATGATCATCTATTCAGCTCACTAACCGGTGCCCACATTGATTGGTTTCAAGAGAAAATGGCAACCAAAATTTTCTATTTCAAGGACTTGCCTATGTAATGAGATTGAATTTGACTATGTTATGGTTTTATGTGTTGTGGAGGTTGATTGTTTGTTTGGATGAATTTTATGTGATGCTTTCAAGTTTGTAAATATTATTTTGTATTATTCTGTTTTGCTATGTTTAAAGCATATTATAGACAAAATTGAACATTTGATTTTAATAATATACATCTTCTAAAGTACTTACTTTCATGTGTCCAATTTGATATTGCGTAACAATAGGATATGAAACTTAACGAAAAATGTAACATCTTTATAGTGAAAATCAATCATAAGTTATCTCGATTCACTTACAACTCAAATATAGGTTCAGTAAAAATTGAAATGACAACTTAACCTAGTTAGGGTACGGGTGAAA
Organism: Tetrastigma voinierianum; assembly: GCA_016808115.1. Classification (NCBI taxonomy): domain Eukaryota; kingdom Viridiplantae; phylum Streptophyta; class Magnoliopsida; order Vitales; family Vitaceae; genus Tetrastigma; species Tetrastigma voinierianum. The sequence continues at coordinate 111,261 of JAEQBH010009144.1, forward strand.
ATTGTACCCAGTCAACTTAACCCTAGTTAAGTTCTTTGATAATAAAACTCAACTATAGTTAAGTTTTGGTAAAAATTGTGACTAAGAACTTAACTCATATTAAGTTATGTGTTAATGCAACTCAACCATAGTTCGATCAATTGAAAATTGTGTGAGAACTTAACTCATATTAAAGATTAATAATGATGAAAGTAAGCTCAACTATAGTTCGTTAAGGTGAAAATTAGCGAGGCAACCCCGACTTAACTATAGTTAAGTTCTTTGTTAATAAAACTCAACCATAGTTAAGTTCATGTGAAAATTGAGACTGAAAACTTAAACTCATATTAAGTTTTTTGTTAATGCAACTCAACCATAGTTACGTCCAAGTGAAAATTGTGACTGGTCACTTAACTAATATTAAGTTATGTGTTAATGCAACTCGACCATGAATTCACGTCCAGTGAAAATTGTGACGAATCAACAACCTAGTTAAGTTTTTTGTTAATACAACTCAACCATAGTTGAAGTTCGAGGTGAAAATTGAGACTAAGAACTTGAACTCATATTAGGATTATTTGTTAATGCAACTCAACCATAGTTAGAAGTTCAAGTGAAAATTGGGCGAGAACTTAACTCATATTAAGTTCTTTGTTAATGCAACTCAACCATAGTTACGTCTAAGTGAAATTTTTGATTGAGAACTTAACTCATATTAAGTTATGTGTTAATACAACTCAACCATAGTTACGTCCAAGTGAAAATTGTGACAGTCAAATTAACCCTAATTAAGTTATTTGTTAATAAAACTCAACCATAGTTAAGTTTAGCTGAAAATTGAGACCGAAACTTAGCTCGTAATCTAGGATAACTGTTAATGCGACTACGGCCCAGTAGTTACATCAGTGGAATTTGTGGTGAGAACTTAACTCATATTAAGTTATGTGTTAATGCACATTTCCCGACCATAGTTACGTCAAGTGAAAGCGGCTGATGATTAACTTAACCTAGTTAAGTTCTTTGTTAATAAAACTCAACCGCCAGTCAGTTAGGAATTGAAAATCGGGGCGAGAACTTAACTTTCGTATTAAGTTCTTTGTGTCTGACTCAAACTTCATAGTTACGTCTAGGTGAAAAAGTGTGACAGACAACTTAACCCTAGTTGAGTTCTTTGTTATTTAAACTTTACAATAGTTAAGTTCAAGTGAAATTTGTGATTGTGAACTCAACGATAGTTAAGTTCTTTTTTAATAAGACTCAACGATAGTTAAGTTCATGTTAAACTAAACATTAACTTAAACTTTTAATCCATAATTCAAGAAAATTTCTTTAAGCATATACAAAAAACGTAGGTCAACAAATTCCTTGATGACCTTAAACAAAAAAAGGTGTAGATACATAATTAAATCATTTCACAAAAAACAAATCTACCAAATGATAACACTATTAAAGTGTGTGTGATCAACTGGTTGTAGGGAGAATCCTTAAATGTTGATCTTTGCTCTTTCCCAGTAATGTTGCCATAGTATGTTCCCCAGATGTAATAGGTTGATCCTTTGCATGTTTTCTATTATGTCCATAATCACCACATCTACCTGTCATGTGGTAACTTGCCCTCTCCAACTGAATGAATTCTCTCTTTTCTTAGTCTTCCTACTGGTCGAAGAATTTTAGGTGGTAACACAACTCTACAACTTATATCTTTGGGAATTACCCAATCTTTGTTATTTCCAAAAGGATATATAGAATTTGAGTATGAAGATATAAGTGAGTTCTTCATGTAGTATTGAGAGCACATTGTATAAAATGACATGTTTTCATATCTACATGCAGCAATAGCATGTGCATAAGGAATATGGTCAAGATCAAACATCCTACATGTACATGAACAGGTCTGCAAATTAACTTGATCACTTATCCAAACATATTTGACATTAAAATCCTAAGAGTTGATAGGATTAACCTCATAAGATGATGATTTATTAAACCTTAGGCGAAGCTCCATGTCAGCTCATGTGGCAAGCTTAGTTTTCTTTAACAATGCTTGTTGTTGTCTATTTGAAAACCATCTTTGAAGTAAGTTTCTCAAAAGCTTTTCAACCATTTACCTGACCGGAGAAGATCTCTTATATTTCAATGGCATTCATTCAACTGAACAATCCTTAGTCATGATATTATATCTTTTTCCATTGCATTGAAGCAGGCCAGCTCGGCGCTCTGCATGTTAAATGTCCTTGGTTGCTTTTGAAATCATTTATGTAGTGACCAAATATGGCATCAAACTCTAACGTTCGGTATGCATGGGTAGCATCGTAAACGACTTATGTCGCAAGCGACATTCTTAAAACTTTGTTTTCAAATTTTGCCCTAAATGGTAGTAAAAAACACCATGACTTGCATGCGAAACAACTTTCATATTGCTTTTCAATGCTACCATGGCGATCTGAAACCGTTAAATTAAATACATGTCCAGTGCCTTATAATTTTGTGAGGAACACTTCAAGAAGCATCATTTTTACGAATCACCAATTCAAGCCCGTGGGTAGATTTGATTGTTACCATCTTTGCTCGTTGCAACAAACAGGAAGTACTAAATATTTTGACTTGGTGTGATGCCACAAATCCGGGTGTCCGGATTATTTCTGCGTCGGCGCAATCTATCGTCTCATTATCCACGAGACACACACATAAGTAAAATGGCCACTTGGGAGCCTACATGTCATACTCATCAAATATATTCAACTTGATTATATTACATGGATTCCAAAGATTACTACATCACTCTTACTTCAAACATATATTAAAATCTACAATTCTAATACATGTTATTAAATACTTCAAAGGCGAACCCATTTGACTTTCTTCAAATGTCGGCCTCTAAAGATGGTGTCTTCTAAGAAGCTCTTATTACTTGAAATGATATTCCCTCGCGAGTGAGCTTCTCCTTGGATGATGGAATTACCTAAATGGAGTTACTCCACTAGTGCATAGTAATGATCTAATTTACACACACACGCTCAAGTAAATACGTGATCTTACTTGAATGTCTCCCATGCCATTCCCATGTCTAGATTCCTCACGACTCCTACTTACCTAAACCATGTATGAGAAAACATCATTTCAAACAAAAACTTGTTGTTCTCGAAAATACACTACCAATGATAAAATATGGGATTACCCTCAGTAGTGTGTTTAGAGAACTACAAAGCGATCATAGTCCTCATCCGAAATTATCTTGTTGGACGTCTCCCAACCCCATTCTCAGAAAATCATCCTGTGAAATTCCTTTCACCTTATGTTCATTTTTCAGAAAATTAGTGTCATGCGCTCACACACCTAATTTTAGGTTACGTGCATGTATGAAAATGCATTATCATTTCAACCATTTTTATACCCGATATATCATATATGCATATATTCTCAATTTACAATCACACCACATGTAATTCAACAATATCAACCATCACCCAAATTAGCTAACGAGCTAAACACAATCCCATTTCAATGGCACAGACCCGCAAATTATATTCCGCCTTTGCCACACACCTGGTGTATTCCATATGGTATGACATCATGGCACACCTCCAAGCTTATGCATTAACCTACTAATTCTCATCTGACTTCCGAAGCCATTCACTTCAACCAATGCTCGCCACACCACACATGGGCCGTTTTTGGTCAGAATTAAACCAGCGGAATTTGTTTTAATAGTCCAGCGAACAGTGGGATATCGATCAGGCGCCCGCTCCTGCGTCAGTTCTCATAGTGGAACCGAATTCCCATGCCATTTCGGTCTCCCTACTGCAAAACACAATTTATTGTATAAATCATGAAACCTGAACACCCAAGCAGTCCTAAAAAACTGTCTGAGGGCCGGTCAAATGGGTCCCAAGAATTTTCACATTTCGGTCCCGAGTTTTAGGACCGATCAGAAAAGCGACAGCTCACGGCCTCGAGCCCGACACGAGAAACATCTGAAACACTTAAATGAGGAATTAAAACAAAGTAAGGATAAAACCCCTACCTCCACTGGAGTTTGTAAAAAGCTCTCGAAACCGTGCCTGCGTACAGACCACTCTCTGGTAGAACCACTTTCTTCTTAGCGCTGAAGAAATCAGACGGTCAGATCGGTCGAATCTTTAGAAGAAATTAGACCTGCATAAAATCAAAACCTAAGCTGTTTTGCCTTCCCTCCAGCCTACTGCACGTTTCTGGCCAAAAATGGAGAAGAAGCTCTCCTTTTTGGTCCCCCTCTTGCCACTTGTCACCTTATTATTGGTTGAGAGGAATTCTTATCCACTAAACCCAACCACCTTGACTTTTCTATCCAATGGCATCATGCCATGTGTCAACGTGGGCCCCACCTTGAGCTCAAGTTGATTGAACCTATGCTTGACACGTGGCACCCTATGTGCCACTCAAAATGTGCCAAGTGTCTTACACGGTATTTCGTTCACGCCGAAAAATGCGGCGATGAGTACGGCCTTGACTTTTAATCTAATGGCATCATGTCATGTGTCAATGTGGGCCCCACCTTGACTTTTCTATCCAATGGCATCGCCATGTGTGTCAATGAGCCCCCACCTTGAGCTCAGTTAGTGAACTGTGCTTGACCGTGGCGCGCGTGTGCCCGCCAATCACGGCCAGTGATGTCACCTGCGGCCAGCTTTGTTTCGCGCGAAAAATGTGCAAATTCATTGTCTCGAGTGATGAAAATCGACGTAGTAGCTAGATTTCGCGAGACGATTCCAATGGTGAAGTCCGTTTCGTCATCTGAAATCTAGAAAAATTTCTGATTTTTTACCGAAATTACGATTTTGCCATTTTTCGAGAAAATTAAATTTTCTCGGGGTTTCACAAGAATGTTCCATCAGCGCAGTGCGGCCTTATGTGGATGTGCGAAACCCCATAAATACAGCTCAAAGGAAGCCATAAATAGATATGAATTGATTGTCAGCGTCAGTAACAATATCGAGTTCTTGTCTGAGTTCTTTTGCTCTAACATATAACAATAACATGGTAAGACACCATAAGACTCTTCTGGTGATTCCATAATGGAGTTAAGGGAAAATTCTCTTGCTCTCCATGCTTAATCATAACTAATCTGAACACCATACTTGTTTTGAATATCTGCTATAATGTCTTTAGATTGGGGTATTAGCGACCCGACTTGATAAGTTACGTCTCATGCTTTCCGCGACTAACCAACTACTTGCGCCAGGCGATTATCAAGAGACATCATATCGACTTACGAAGTGTGTGTAGGATAGTATTTCATTACTTAGAAACCGTTGAACCTAACTTGGTTGCACGACATCGCCATTTGCATTTATTGTCAACACATTGAAGCACCAATAACTTGGTACTAGATTTGATCGTTTTAAATTCAAACTTATTTTTCAAGGCAATCATGTACAATTTCTTCTGCAACTCTTTCTTATTATAATAGATTTTCTTCTTTGCAATATAATCATTATTAACGACATAACCACTACCACCTTCCAGATTCATGTTCGGTCATCATTGTTTACCTCCTCAATCATGGTTGGAATACCATTCATTAGACCATCTTCTATATCCATGATGCTATGAATTTCCATTATTTGAGCTGCTTTGTTACTTGAATCCTTATTTTCAATTCCCTGGACATTGTTTGTGAAGCCCCTTCCCATGCCTAGGCAGATGAGGGGCCGCCACACGGGACTGGGACTCCTTAACCTGCTTTTCTGACATTGGTGGGCTCATTTCATTCATATATTCATAGTTACATAAACTTATAAAACTACCACCATAGTGGTGTTTAAAATGTTCTGTATATATATTCCTGAGTCTCATTTACTTGGCTGCTTACACGAGTTCCGTTATTCTGAGAATTTCACGTTTACATTACAAAGCGAGGTTAAGCCTTATACCTACATATGGTGGACTCCTATTCTTTTATTGTTTGGCCACGGCGAATGCGAAATGCCTCGGATGTCTTCTTGATGCCACCATGGATGGAAACAATCAATGCCCAGAAAACATAGCTTGAGTGGGAAAACGAGATAATATATATATGACCATGGCGAGTGGTCCTCAATTACAATATGTATTCATATGATGCATATATCAAAATTTTCATCCCCATGGAATCTGAGACAAAAGTCTTATGTGGGTACCCATAGGTACATTACAGAGCAGAACTGAGATATGCCTTAGCATCAAAGTTGTTTACTTTTATTTTCTTTCACTTCATTGTTCATATACTTATCATATAAATGTTTGTCTGTATAGACCGGAAATAATGAATGAGAGGAACACAACACAATATGTGATGCCCAAAACCCGGGGGTCCCGTTAACTAGCCGTCAACATGCGGCTTTTCTATCTTAGGTCATTGCGCATCTAAGTCTTGGTACCAGATCGGTACTAATTACTCGTGGACCTTGAGTTGCACAAAGCGCCCACCTCGTCGTCCCTTCACGAGACCCATTCATTCATATTTAAGTTAAAAATATGAATAATACACTTAAACACGGTCGTGGGTCGATCACAACCCTCTTACCATTATTACATACTTGACTATATTGTGATAGTCCAAAGGACTTAATTACAATTATTTTATACAAAAATATATGCTAGAACTAGTTTTTCCCAAGCACTTCTTACAAAAAGATTTATCAAGGCCACATGTCAGCCTTCTTTTCAATCACGGCCTCGTCTGAGCGTCGTCCATCGGTGTAGACCCTACACCTAAAAGGGTTGTCCCATAAAGGATGAGCTACGCTTAGTAAAGAATACCTCCTACGAAGGGAGTTCTTTCACATGAGTCTGGCGTGCAATGTTCACTCAACATTTCACATTCACATTCCAACAAGAACATGTCAATTATATATGGAATCCTACATGTCATGTAATGAAATGAGATGAAACTCAATCATGCATCATGCGCCTAAGTCCTTACCGACTCCCTCACACAATGCCTAAGCCCATGTGTATAAACTGTCATTCTGGATGACATCCAATGATCATTTTCAAAACAAATTTCATTTGTTTACAAACCAAAAGCGTTTTGGATGATACATCACAATGATCATTATATTGAAACCATCTGTACATAGGTGGCAGTTTTGGCATCCGCATGACTCATGAAACCCTAAACACTTTTACAACCTTTCACTTTGCGCTGAGGCCTATGGAGCCATAATTGCGGTCTTTCACTAAGGAGAATTTATCTACTTATTGATACCGACACATTTTCTTTACCACACATTCAGCGAGTGCGACTACGTTGGGCGTTTGTCCCATTCTGAGCCACCCCGATCAAACACCAAACGTAGTGTTGATTTACCAACCATGCACTCACACCCACTTAATGTTATGTCCTCGTGCATATGCAATGCAATATGTCATTGCATGTTATATCATGCCACATGCATAATGAATACTACATGGACAACACAATCCACACCACTACCACGGGTGTCATGAAACGATCACATCACCTGCATATGACTTCCATACATCATTTCATTCATGTTAATATATCATACAAGCATATATTAACATTTACATTCAACATGTCATTCGATGATCAAGCTTATGTGACACACACCTGAACAAACCCATGTAATGGCCATTGAGCGTAAAAAATTCATCACATAATATTAATACATTGGGGTACTCACATTGACATCGAAACGGGCCCTATTTGTCAGTAGTGGCGCTCCTAATCAAGCCATGTCGCGGCCATTTTGAATATAAACTCCATCACATGTCAACGTGTTAGAGCACACACATTGAAATCACATGTCACTCTTAGCGAAAGCGATGACACACTTTCAAAGGCAAGTCACCACCAGTAGCCCCGAAACAGCCACAGCAATCTGTCGGGCCACGAGGCGGAGCCCCGAGCAAGCCAAAAACACGAGGCGTCGAGACGGTCACATGCTACTTTGGGGTGTAGCCTTCCTTCCCCTAAGCGAGTCGCCTAGGCGGACCAGAAGGTCTCATTTTTTTGTCCTCGGGCTCACCTAGGCATACATGCCCGCACAAATTTGGAGCCCAGCAAACTGCGTGACCATCCCCTCGCCTATGCGAAGAACCAATCTTCCCTGAGAAGATTCACACCTTCGCCTAGGTGAAGAAACATCGAACATAACCAGAAAATCCAATTTTTTTTCTTCACCAAATAGGCCCTTACTTGAAAAAACCTGCACTCACAGCCCCGAAAGATGGAAGAAGTAAGCCAAGGTAGGAAGAATCTCTTACCTCTAGGAGGCGTGATACATGGGTAAGGAAGCCTCTAAACTTGGAAACAACTTTGATTTCCTGAAATCTCCCTTCTTGGATCTTCGACGAAATCCCCCTTTCTAGGTACCCACGCGTACCTCTCGTTGATGTGATAAACTTTTGATCTTGGCACGAAGAAAATCAACAAATGGAACTCCGTAGATCTTGGGAGGAAGCCTTGGCTCTCCTTTCTCTCTCGATCAAAACCAAGAAAATAAGCTCTTTTTTGCCCTAATTCCTCTTTTGTCCTAACTTAAGTTTAAGTTGGATGTGTGGCCCATGTTGTGCCACGTGTCCACCCTTGTTTGGGTCCGATTCTAGCCCGAAGAGATTTATTTCGTCTCCGTTCAAGTTCAACTTATATCCCATGAACTCAACTCAAGTCATTTTCACAACTTAAGTTACGTAAACAATCTAGTCCCTAAGAATCGCGGATACGCATCATCAGAAAAACATGAAAATCTATTGTATACCGAAATTCAACGAAATT